>JABFEV010001037.1:0-64631 GCA_013618395.1 Fusarium domesticum | reverse complement strand
TAGCAAAGCAAGCCATGCCGATAATTAGTAGCAAAACAGCGGAGTCGGCCATGTGGTTCGGAGAGGCACTGCATCATCTTCGCCTTTGCTCCGGCTTGTGTCTTCTCTGATAATGATTCCAAAACGAGGTCGCAGTATTCAAGACAAGTCCTGGCATCCCTCGTCACCCTGCCAAGAGATGATGGCAAGGACTCGACTCGACCTTAGTAACATACTGAATTCTCATTCCAGAGGACTGGTGTCTCTGTCTGATCATCTCTTGGTGAATGCCAAAGCTGCGGATACCAAGTTTGTTTTCTGCTGATCAAGCAGTCAGCCGTTGCGAATGTCACGTCAAAGACACAGATACCAGTATGAATTCGACCGATCCATGTCCTACTCTTGCATTGAAACTGTACGAGGAGGACGACCAAGAGCCCATGGCGAGACTTTTACGCGATTGACATTTTCATGCCACCGTTTGCACAAATGACACTTCCAGTTGTCCAGCCACCCTCTTCTGAACACAACATATCAATCGTGCCGGCAATTTCACTCGTAAACCCTGGGCGACGACCACCCATTGACTGACGGACAGTCCGGTCAAAACGATCCGCATCGGATCCTGCCATCGCAATGACTTCAGGCTCACCACTGTATTCTGCTAGTGGAGCAGTGTCGACGTAGGGTTGATTGATATCCCAAAACGTTTGGCCAGCGTTGGCATACATGTCGCCCCATGCAGGGCCTGGGTTAACAGCATTGACGGTAGCACGAGCGGCAAGCTCGCGACTCCAGGTACGTGTCATGGCTTCAAGTGCAGCTTTACTTCCGGCATACACAGATTGGCCCTGGTAGCCGATAGATGAAGAGACACTGGAAACATTGACGATGCGGCCAGACTTGTTTGTGGGGAGGTGAGGGGCAACAGCTTGCGTAAGAAGAAGGGGCGCTAAGACGTTGACCACATAAACACGGGTAAACTCTGCCTCTTGGATTTGTCCTTGCTGAGCATCGTTCAAATGCTGATTCGAAGCAACACCGGCGTTGTTGATGAGTATATCAACCTGGAATGACCCATCCGGGTTGTATGAGGCAAAGAAGGACCTGGCAGCCTCCACGATCATGTCCGAGGCGTCTGATGGATGGCTGAGATCAGCTTGCACGGAGGTGCATTTGATCTTGTGAGAGGAAGAAAGCTCATTGCAAAATTGTTTTGTAGGCTCAATGGAGGAGTCTGATGTGTAGACCAGAAAGAGGTTGCATCCTTTTGCAGCAAGCCTGTTTGCGACGGCATTGCCAATTCCTTTGGGAGCAGTCAATCAGGGGCGAGCTTGGGAATAATGATCTGAGCTTGGTGACGTACCTCGAGAGCCTCCAGTGACAATCCCAAGCTTCCCTTCGTATGGCCGCATGGTCATTGCTGGAATAGTGTAATGATTGATGGTTTTGGTGAACGTGGACGGTTTAACCAACCCTGTCAAATGATCAAAGAGGTTGAATTGAAACAAAGAAAGTGCGTGGCCAGGATCGACAAGTCACTCGCTCCTCCTGGCTCCCCACAACGCCCACAACGCTGAGACAGTCAGTAGTTATAAGCGGAACCTGCCCGTTCTTGACGTTAAATCCTGTGCTCAGTAAAACTCACGAGGCAAGAAAGACAGCATGGAAGGATCGGCGACGTTGGTCGCCTCAAGCAAACTTGTTCGAGCTGCAACAGCCTCTTGGAACAGGGAAGTCGTGACCCCCACTCCTAAAGCTGTAGTTATAGTGGGGTTCCTCGGAGTGACGTTTCCTTCCGCGGGGTTGGAGGGGCTCTTGGACAGAACGCCTGGTGGACAACACGTGATAAACACCAATAGAAGGAACGAAGCTGGGTCATTTCAGGGGCATTTTCAGCTTTCAGGGCATGCCGCGATGGCGACGGATTTACACCATCCTGTGTAACCTTCAAGGCGACAGTCAAGACAGCCAGTGCTTTCTGCTTCGTCATCATAGACATTTGCTGAAACTCCAGGGACCAGAAAAGCTTGGTCGCAAAGCAAACCGGCATCATAACCAATTGGAGCCTCCAATTCCACGGGGTCAAAAGGCGGTCACCAAGGTGAAGAACCGCTGACTTTTGGATCGTACTTTTCTCATGCTTCTCACGCTTTACAAATAGGTGCCCAAAGTGATGTTAGTTCGCCCCACAGAGATTGGAGGTCAGGAAGATCAGGAAGGTCACTTTGTAGCCAAGAGAGTGTCCAAAGGGGAGCCAAATTGAAGCTATATAGACTACTATTTCATAAACATTCTTTGTGCGAGTAACGATCACACACAGCAGCTAGGCGAAGTGAAAAGTAGTACTCGTATTATTCCAAAGCTGAAGCTTGAGGCTTCAGCTTGTGGCGAAGTGCCATCGAAGATAAAAGGATTCCCTACAAACTTGCCAGCACCACGACACTTTTCACGTGTGGGGTCGCTAGGCGGCGCGCCGTTGCAGTGCGTTATATATCTTGATGATGCTAAGGCATTTGAGATAATAGTTTCATAAGCTAATCTTGTAATATATTATTCTAGGTAGCTTATAAAGTAGCTCTCAGTTACTTGTATTGTAAGAATGTAGTTTGCAGAGCCTTGATCTTGTATATATGGAAGTAAGGAGTGGTTTTAATATATGAGTATTAAAACTAATTAATATTTTGGTCTTTATAGTGTGTGGCACTCCTCCTGACACTCTCATATATGTAAAAAAGAAGAAGAAAACTATTTTAATTAAGATTCTCTTTACTTTTAAAAATCTCTATATAGTACATAAGTAAAATTCTATATTAATTAAATATTATTAAAAAGAAATCATAAATATATATGTATATATTTTTCTATAATTTTATACAACTAACCGTTAGTAACTAATTAATTTAGTTAAAACTACATAATTGAAGTTAATAGCTTTTATAAACTATGTTAGTTTTTAGTTTAGTCTAGCTACCTCCGCTCTAAATACGCTAAACCAAACTAATTACAACCCTACCTATCGGCCACTACCATCCTTCAAGTTCACCAGCTCTCATTGGCGCACCACTTGAAGTTCGACACATACCAGCCTACGCCAAGCTGGAAAGCACCCCCCGTCGCTACTACTGGGATTGTCGGAAATCTGAAAGCCTAGCTCCACGGAGCTGCCGTTTTTTGTCCTTCGAGATGTGGACAGCGGTGACAACAGGGACGGACGGTTGTGTCAAGCTCACTCCGGAGCTACTCAACCCGGATACGCCGCCCCGCTATCTGTGATAACTCAAGTGGATCGTCCTCGTAAACACCAACAACCACATGAGTTGGGAGATCAATATGGGACAAGAGATGAGAGATACGAGGGAAGATTGAGTGGGGTTATCGAAACCGACAGAGCCGGGAACTAAGATGATGGAAACGCACGAGGCCCGGAACTAACGATCTGAGCCCTTAGTGAAGCCTTTGTCCTGTCAAGCTTGTGCTTCTGTACAGTCACTATTTGTACTGCCCATCCCCCGTACTAACGTCCGGCATTATCTCTTCATTCTTGGCCTTACTCTCTCGTCATTGCATCTCGAATCTTCAAGCACACATCTACCATGTCAGACCTCTACCCCCTCGACGGCGGCAACTTCATACGCAATGAACAGCGTTGGGTCGATGGTGGCTCTGTTCTGAAGCGCTTCTCTCTTACCGGCAAGACAGCTATCATAACTGGTGGTGCTGCCGGCATTGGCTACTCCGTTGCTCAAGCATATGCTGAGATGGGCTGCAACATTTCCCTTTGGTACTCCCACAACACCAAGGCTCCTGAGCGTGCCGAGGCGCTGTCTAAGAAGTATGGTGTTTTGTGTAAGTATTCACCCTAAACCCCTCCCCCCTTCTTGTTGCCGCTCTTCAGCTGACTTGAATCACTCCTATAGGCAAGGCCTATCAGGTCGATGTACGAGATGCTGATGCGGTCGAGAAGGCGGTGGACCAGTCCGTAAAGGACCTCAACGGCCGATTAGACATCTTTGTTGCCAACGCCGGCATTCCGTGGGTCAAGGGTCCAATGATCGATGGGCCTCTTGACCATTACCAGGACGTGATCCGGACTGACCTCGATGGTGTCTTTTACTGCGCCAAGTTTGCTGCTAAACATTGGCGTCGTCAGAAGAAGGAGGGCACCGACCTCTCTGGCCAGCCCCTGACGAATTACACGTCTGGAAGTTTTATTGCAACAGCCTCCATGAGCGGTGGCATCGTCAACATCCCTCAGCTTCAGGCTGCATACAACGCGGCCAAGGCTGGTGTCATTCATCTTGTCAAGAGTCTTTCGGTTGAGTGGGCACAGTTTGCACGTGCCAACTCTGTCTCGCCTGGATATATATTGACAGAGATTTCCGACTTTGTCCCTGAAGAGACGAAGAAGATTTGGCAGGACAAGATTCCTCTCGGGTATGTAATTCGTCATTCTCGTCACAACGATACACTAACCCTGTAATAGACGTGAGGGTGAGCCTCATGAGCTTCAAGGCGCATACCTGTATCTTGCGTCGGATGCTTCAACATATGCCACGGGTGCCAACTTTGTCATCGATGGCGGCTACAGTGCTCCTTAGGCATGGGGACTAGGGGAGTTTCGAACACGAGATTACGTGGCCCGTTCAACAAATGGGTTGAACGCGGAGAGAGAAGCGATGTGTTATTCTTTGACCAACTCGAAAACTTGGACGAATTGACCCAGTTGATACATCAAAGGGGACACTGATCCTGTGATATATACGACACGTGGGGGGAGGGGGTAAACCCCCAAGTTCATACAATGCCCATTTCTACCATTGTCCAAATCGCATCACCGACCTGGCCTCAAGCTCTCGTTTGGCCTCTTCAGTCTTGCCTGGCCTCGCCAACTATTTCCCTCTTGCACTTGACTTTTTCGAGCTGGCAGAGGCTTTCAGCATTTTGACCGTGTCCCAAAAGTATCTTTGTCCCCTTTGATTGTGGTACTTTTCGAGTCTCCGATCCATCTCGGCAAGTATTGTCTTGTGTCCCCTGAACACCTCTCCTGTTACTGCCCTGAACGACTCTTTTCTGTCGTTCAAGACATGTTGTACATCGTGGATGATGGTGTTTGACGGACGATCGTCATCGGGATCCATGAGCATCAGGAAGCCTTCGCAAAGCTGCAACGTGCCACTTACTCCGTCTTGGTCGCTCTGACTCATATATCGGAGACCTTTCCATCCAGCGCACCACGATTCTAGTTCGTTCAAGACTTGGCGCGTAAGGATGTACTCCTTCTTCCTGATGCCGTATAGCACGATTTTGCGCAGGCGAACGAACATGCTGAGAAACTGTAGGTTCATCGCATCACCTGTTGTTGGTTCGAATTGGGTTTGTCGTTTGTCTTGTTGTTTGTCTTGTTGTTTGTCTTGTTGTTTGTCTTGTTGTTTGTCATGTTGTTCATCTTGCTGTTCGTCTTGTTCGATGCTGGGCCTAGGTTCAAAAGCCTTGAGAATATCGTCGAAGGAGCCGAGAGTTGTCCTTCCTGGACCCAGCTCGTTTTCGAGGACTCCAACGCTGTGAAACATGGATACCCAATCCTTTGAGGAATTCGAATTTGACGACGAGGCCGAGTCAGTCGTGCCAGGTTGCGTCTGGGGTGCGGGTATTGTCTTGATGAATCCGCGCAGGTCAGCGAGGGCTTTGACCTTTCCGAGGTCCGTCTTGCGCTGCTTGAGGGTTTCTTGGGCCTTGGATCTCTTCTCATCCTCCTCTTTTCGATTCTCCTGCTCTTTCTTGAAGCTGGTGAGCTGATGCTGGAGTTTCATTTTCTCTTTCTTCTCGGCGTCCAAAAAGTGCTGAAGCATACCTAGTCGTTCTTGGAGACACTTCACCTCGTCCTCCAAGACATCCACCCGGCTCATGGAATCATTCCTCTCGATCCTTTCTCCAAGGGCCGACTTTTCTTGCGAAAACAAGACAGCCCTTTGGGGGACTTTCGAAAGTGCTATATCCTGTTCCTGAACCTGCTGTTGCAGTTTCTCCTGGTTCTCCTTGAGCTCCTGGATCTGTTCTTCCTTGGCCTCCAATCTTTCCGTCATTTCTTTCATCTGCCTGTCATGGATAGGTTGTCCGCTCTTGTCGAGTTGCGTATGAAGTTCGCTGTTCTTTTTCAGCAGGTCCTGCACCTGTTCCGCCAGACCTTCCCGTGCCTTTAGTTCTTTCTCGAAGTGCTTTGTGCAGGTTTGCTGCTTGTAAGTGGTGAACTCGTCCTCAATCTTTTTTCGTCTCTTTTGCTGGGAGTTGACCTGAACAGCAAGCTCCAATCTAAGGCGGTCGAGCCAGGTCAGAAGCTGGTTGGCCGCTTGGATAGGAACCTGATCCCGGCCCCGACAATACTCCACGAGAGCAGCTACAAATCCGCTGCTACTGTCGTGACTATTGAGAATGGACGTATACATCTCCTCGGTCAGCTCGAGACCTTGTTCCTCGAGACGGTCACGGGTTTTCTGAGCTCGTTCAAGGGGAGGGGTACTAGCACGGGCATGGAGGCCCATGGGGTCCAGTACTCCTGTCTTTGGATCCGTGAATCGATCCTTCCAGCGTTGAACGATGGCGAATGACTCATCGTTAGGCACGGGCTCTCCTTGAACAAAGACAAACTTGCGATCCGGATGGCCCAGGGGTGGCGGAGAGTGCTTCTCTCTCCACCACTCCGGACAGTGCTCATTACGCTCAACGAGAACCTCGTCCTTCGAGGGCCAGTTATCAAAGCCGGGGTGTTTAAATATCCCCTTGAGAATGCGTTTCTTCCTGGGAGCGTCTGTGGTAGAGTCGGGAGGACCCTGGTCAGCTGACTTATCAGAGTCAGGGCTCGGTGGTGTCTTGTTGTCGTTGCCGCCGGCGAGACTCTGATGATTGTTATCTGGACTTGCTGGTGGCTTCTCCTATTGCCGAGTCGTAGGAGTTGCTACTGCGTCATCTTGTTGGGGAGTCTCAGGAATGACTGGTGCTTCCCCTTGGTCTTGAGGTTCGGGGGTGGAACTCTGAGGGTCACTTTCGGGATTTGCCAGTGCGTCCCCTTGCTGGGTCTCTGGCGTCACCGCTGCGTTTACCTTTGGTTGAGAAGCCTCGGGAGTCTTCGGTGAGTCTTCTTTTTGGTGGGGAGTTTTGGGGGTCACTGATGCATCCTCTGTTTTGCGAACCTCGGTCATGGTTGGGGAATTATTGATGATAGCGGCGTCGAAAGAGTTGAAGAGAAGACGACGTTTTGCAGAAAACGGTTTGGCGGAATGAGGAGGGTATAAAGGGATACATACCTTGGCTGGACTCAACATTTGTACTCGAATATCGAGTACGTGCGAGCGTTGGCCACGAGAATTCAGCTTAGGCCAGTGAACCTTCCCGCCGTGTCAACTCTTTATGTGTTGGCCGTGATCCTTGCTAACTCGTACGTGACAGTCTTTGTTCTTCCAACCTAGCTAGTCAAGCCAGTCGAAGCAGAGATGATCAGTGACTGTGATGGTAGAGTGAGTGCCTTGTGGGTGTGGTGAACAAAGAAGGAAGTTGATTCCAACACATTACGGAAGATCTCTTTGTTGAGGATTTCAAGCCGAGCATTGTTACTGATTCAGGCGTCTCTTTCAGAAGCCATCCCTCTTTGCCTCGGTATAGAGCGTTGCGTCTGAGACATGAGTCGGTAGACGACGATACGGGTGCCATCTTTTGGTGGTGACGGACAAGACCAACGATTGGATCGATTCTTGGTGCTTACTCTATTCTATGGCGATACATCGTCCAATCAATAAGACGGACGACATTGGCCTTGATGAACTCATTCTAGATCCATCAAAGTTCCAACCAAGCCGGACCTGATGACAATCTCCCCCTGACCGAGACTCCATCGCTACACAACGCTCACCGTCAGTACACACAAGATATGCAGAACAATAACTCAAGACCAACTCATTGTTCTTTTTGTGAAGTAGAAACATGGATGCATCTGTCATGTTGATCGTTTAGACCTGCCAAGAATAAGCCTTCTAGGAACCAACATCCAGCCCAGTTTGTTGGCTCGAAGTTAATAACAATATAAGGGCCTTTTGACATATCTTGTTTTCTTTGCTTGCTGATCAGTTGTTTTTATTGAATAGTCAATCGTGATGGTTCATTTTCAGAGGGATCGGCGGACTTGTTAGATAACATGGTAGTTTGACCCTAAACACCAAGAATACTTGATATCCGTGATATTCACAAAACACGAGATGGCAAACTATAATATACGGAGAAAAAATCAGCCAACCTAATAAGAAGAGAAACAACACATGTTTGATAATAGTCTCCTCCATATTCAGCATCCCAAACTTAAACCGCACCAACTAAACATAGAAAGAGGAAATACCAACTCAGGGCGTCTTGATCACTACTGTTTCTGGTCTCGCCCAAACCATGTCCGGCCCCTCACACTTGGAGCTGTGTAAAAATACGCCGCCACCCCATCTTTTAAATCACAAGCAACTACATGCCAAAGCTGAAATCATGTCCTCATCATGCACCTCTTCTCGTCTCCTCCCTCTTGATAATCATCCCCAAAAACACCAACAGGACCAAAACGACTTCTATGATACCCAGATAATGATGAGATTTATATTTAAAACGTCCCCCGTTCCATATAGTCTTGTTGATATGATGAGTTGCTGTGGTCAGTCAAGTGGTGACGGTAATCTGCACGAGAAGAGCCAGCTATACCAGCAGCTCGTCACCATCTTCAACCAACTTCGTGTATCGGGCACCAAGCAGGCGATCTCGTCTGTCACTTGGCCCCAACGCCCTGTCTCCCCTCACCACAGCTCCTCGCTTTTTACCAACTGTTCCGACACCGTCGCCCTTTGTTCTGGTAAACTGCCATTCGCCTCTTTATCTCTTTTTGAGAGATCCAGCGGCGTTGGCCGAAGTTGACGAGCTCTTCTCGCCTTCAGAGGGACATCCGGATCAGTTACGGTTTCTGGGACAGCGTCGAGATCATCAAGCTGCCTGGGTCCTTGCGTGCTCGAAGTTCTAACCAGAGGTTTCGGGTTCGATGGAAGACCTAGAGATACAGCACCCGGCGGGCCAATCGAACTCCTCGCCGAATTCCTTCTGTCTTTCGGTGACGTTTGCGACAGTTGCTTGCGGATATCTGGATCGTATCGGTGGTGCATAGGGTAGCCCTTGGGTGACTGGGGTAACTCGTGTGTCTGGGTTGTAGAGCTTGGGGATTGCATCGACAAGCTCGACTGCACCGGGCTGCGAGGTGTGCCTGGGTCAGGCTGGCTGTGATAGTTGATCCTACGTGGTGAGGTTGGTGTCCAAGCGGCACCAACAAACGCAGAGCCAGGATGGAACATAATGAGCAAAATACCAGCGATGCAAGGAAGAGCTCCTCCCATGATCATGGAAGCAACTTGGTTCTGGAAGAGGACTCCCAACACACCGCCGGCGAGTTCTGCAGCTCGGTAGATCGAGTAGACGACAAGGAGATATGTTGCAATCTCCACTGCTAAATCAGTGGTCAACGACGTTATCTGCGGCTCAATTGCAGCGCCTCTTACCTATGAGAAACCTTTTGAACCTGGCAGATTGATGCACTTGGGAAGGTCGCGTGTCAACATGTGCTTGGCCAGCGCGGAACCCAAGAACTAGCCAAAAGCATAGCACACTTGTTGCGACAAGCGATAGGGCCTGGACGCTCACGCCAGTTGCCGCAATGCTTGTACCTTGCTGTCTTCCTGGTCAGCCCTTGTTTTTCCATGCGAGTAGAGCGTTACTCACGCTGACTCTCTCAGAGTTGAATGCGATGAAACAGATGCCGATGAGTTGGACAAGTAACGCAGCCGTGCCGAGTATCGCAAAGAGGAGGCTTACTACCACAGGTCGAACAGGGCAGAAATGTTCTCCATATATACCGAGTACTGGTGGAAGGCCGGTGAAGATGGCGATACTGATCACAGCAGGGCCCAAAACCGTTCCGAGCAACGACAGGAAGAAGTACCCCCTGTTACCACGAGCCGAGTGTAGGAGAATCCTGCCAGCGAACCCAAGCACTTCGAGCACAAGTCCAATGGTGAGTGTACTCGAGTACACGTACGTCTGAAACCGAATGCCGAGATAGACAGCTGTCAGAGCCAGAAGGACAAAGGCGGCCAGCAGCGAAGCATTGCCGCCTATGCTAGGGTCGTAGGAGTAGAAGCCGCCGGAGACGGGGTAAGCAGATCCGCAATCGCCTGTCATCGTGAGCTGTCGACAGACAATAATCCCTTCTGTACCATGGCAGGGTAAGAGTTCGGAGCAGAGACAGGAGCGGGAGAGCAGAGAGCTGTGTGGACTGGCTCAGGGCCTACACATATACTCCAGCTTTGCACACACCAGGCCAGCAGACAGACTTCCGAAAGATGGCTGCCTATGCGGAAAGCAGAAGCATGCAGGTGAGGCTCTGCAGCAATGGCCACCTTTAGCAACCTGGATGATGGGTCACAATTGGAGGGGTCCTAGATGCAGTGTAACTGGGTAGACCTTGTAGTCTCTCTTGCTCTCTCAAAAGACCAGGCTGGTGGTAGTGGCCGTCGATACTTTGCCGCATCCTCCTAAGAACAAAAGATCTTTAGCTGGGGGCCAATGAGCGTAGGGCTGACATCGGAAACTTATAAGATGGCTAGTCAAGCCACCAATCATTGTTCCTTTCCCCAGTCATCCGAGTGTACAAGCATAATCAGAGTGCTATCAACCTCTGCCAAAGCCAGCCATGGCTCCAAAGCGGTGATCCGCACCAGCGATCCGCACCAGTCCGAGGGAGGATAGCGGACCGAGTTGTCATTAGGTCCGTCGTCCTTATTAGGCCGAACATGAAGAGTAAAATTTGACCCCCATGCAAACATTCTACACTGCAACAAAGCAAACTGGCAAACAGATATGGTCCATAGTGTAACTCGAGCAAGGGCAGCTATGCTGTAAGGGCCATTTCTTGTCAACATGTTGGTAGAGTTGGGGGCCATCTCAGCCTCTGCCGATCACGGCAACAAGAGGGGGGGAAACGACTGCAGGTTGAATTACGCGGAAGACGGGGGTTGATCCGTCATGTCGGCGATAACGCAAACAAGATCGAATAGTGAGAGAGAAAGTTGGAGTTGGTAACCTTACAACCGACGCAAAAGGCAGGTCTTGGGTGGCTGCGAGTTGGTTCAAAGGACCTCGGAGGTTGAGTCTACCAGGATGCTTCGAGTCCTGGCATGATTCAAGGATTGTCTTGACGCCAGAGAGCGGCGTGTGTCTGGGATCTGGATGATAGAACAGCATTCAAGTTTTATAGGAAGCAGGGCTCCAACTGCCACGAGAGCAAGTCGAGTAACTGAAAGAGGGTGAATCAGCGTGGCGTCAGGATCCTATGCAGTTGGTTCAGACGCAGTTGCTCCGATGTAGAGTGGCATGTGGGCAACGAAACAGCTCGGGAGCGGGTCCGGGAGTGTCGATCTGGGCCGAGCCTTGCCCTGACAGTCGCTGGTGTCGATCACGTTTGGCTGCATCGAGGCCTAGGGTTCCAGAAGTGCCACCGTACCGACACGAGCAAGCCTAGGAATAATGTAACTTGACCTAGTCTTTCGAGTTCCCATTAGCTCTCCACCACTTGATTTTGGTCATCACCAACACTACATCTCGGCATATGCAGAGTCCGGCACGCCACATGCGGACCCCATGGTCCAGGGTCCTTCAGATAAGCGCCCGTTTGAAGGCATCTCTTTCTTGGTGACGGGGGAGAGGGGATGATCCTGGTTCCTCCATCTCCACTGAGCTTCATGGGTTGCGGTTCTGAAAGTCGAGCCAGCACGTCGCTATGCAGGATGAAATTGCGCGTAAACGCATGCAGGCATTCAATGTCCTGACTGGGGAGCGTTGGTGAGGACTTGTAGTCAAGAGTTGACAGTGGAAGCTCTGAGGGACAAGAACTGTGTTGGCTGCCAAGTCTCCCAATGCCATAAGCCTCAGTTGCTCCCATCAGTCGGTACTGGGTTTTCCCGCTCCGCGTGCTTGCCTCAGCCACCACCTTTCACCACTTCTCTCACCATGACACCAACGCCAGGATTCACCAGCTTCTGCGCCACCCGTGGAGTGGAAAGGTGAGCTTGGCTTTGGGGCTGAGCACCCGGTGACGTTGCGCAACGCTCTCGTCTATGGCCATCCCACTCTTCAGCATGCATCGCGAAGACCTCACAAATAATATCGAATTGGCGGTGCAGTCTATTACGTATTCTGTGAGCTTCTTGAGCTATCTTGCTCTTTTAACTGCTCAAAGACCTAGCCAGATATACTAAATCCTCTCTCGGCTCTACCCTCACTCACATCGGGCCATTGGGCCCCAGGTCGTTTCTCGTATCGTCTCATCTCTCCTGGCGTTCCTCACGTCGCACGTCAGATTAGCCACCTTACATTCTGGGCAGCTCTCATTCGCCCATCATGTCGATTCGTATAGCGCTGGATAACCAGCCTGAGTTCTACACCAACCTCGACTTCGTCCAGGGCCGCATCGTATTGGGCCTCCACCGCCCCGAGCAGATTGGCAGCATCGTCGTCAAGCTGGAGGGCGAGTCAGGGACGGCGATTCAGGCACCGAATGTCTTTGACCCAACCTTCCTCCCAAAGCCGCCTGGCGTAGCTCAACGTCCTCCTGGAAGCATAGCAACTGAGAACCACAAGATCCTGTACAAGCTGCAGCAGGTCTTCCCTGACGACTACTACGCCAGCTCCTCAAACCCCTATGGCTCATACCCTCTTCACCCCGGCGAGCACGAGTTCCCCTTCAAGTTCAAGCTTCCCATCAACAACGCCTGCAGTGACCCCCAACAAATGTCCAAGCTTGGTGGCATGTCTGGCGTTGGCGGCTTCGGCGGAGGTGGAATATTTGGTATCGGTGGAGTGAGGGTCATGGATGGCACCAAGCAATTGTATCTCCGCCACGTTACTAAGACGTTGCCGCCCTCTCTTACCGGGTATCCCATGGAAGCTGAGATTCGATACTACATCAAGGTGACGATTCAGCGCCCTGGCCTGCTCAAGGAGAACTGGCGTTACCAAATCGGCCTCAAGTTCCTGCCTATCGAGCCACCGCGGCCCAAAAAGACGTCTCAGGAGGCCTTTGCTCGCCGCCCCTTCACCTTCCGGCCTCGGACCCCCCAGCTGGAGAAGAAGCGGAGCTCCTTTTTCGGACTTCGGAGTGGAGAGGATTCCAAGTCGGCATCTACCCAGGACCCGGTCATAGACATCGCTCCGGCTCCATCCATCGAGATATCGGCCCGGCTGCCCCACCCTACCGTCCTGACCTGCAATCAGCCGGTTCCGTTGAGGCTCATAGCCAAGAGACTCAACAACAGTCCTGAGCTGGTCCATGTCACGTCTTTTCAGATGGACCTGATCGGGCGCACAGATGTTCGAGCTCTGGAGCTGCAGAATCAAAAGCTCAATCGTTGGGTCGTAGTATCGAATTCGAACCTCGACATTCCCTTGAATTTTGGCCTGGATAACGAACCTGGGAAGGAGTTTACAATTCCTGACGATATCTGGAAGAACATGCCTCTGCCCAATACCGTTGCGCCGTCCTTTGTCACATGCAACCTCTCGCGGAGGTATGAGATGGAGATCAAACTAGGCCTAGCATGGGGCAAGCCCAAGAAGGGTCTCACCATCAAGGACGCTTCCAAAAACGCTCAGGTCATCCATCTTCCGCTGCACTTTGCCCAGCTCGAAGTCTACTCTGGCATCACACCTCCCGCTGAGCTTGTGGAGGCAGCCAGAACGAACCAGCCTGGACGTGCAACCTTTTCCAACACAAGACCTCCTCAACTGCCACCTAGAACCAACACGACAGGCGGCCCGGTGTCACCGACTTCTGCCCAACGACCTCCTCAGCAAGAACAGCACGTAATTCCTCAGCCAACCCACGATCCGCTGTACCCGCCACAACTTGGCCCCGGCCAGGATGCACCTCCTTATGATGATGCACCTCCCAGTTACGATGAAGCCGTAGCAGAAAATCTGTCTGGGCCGTTCGAAGGTGCTCAGTCGCGGCCGGCATACAGTGGTGTTACGAACGAGAATGCCCCCAGCCAGTTGCCGCCAGAGAAGAGCTGAGACGGACGAACTGTTACGTTTGGGACGGTTCCTCTTATGCTTGTGTGTTATGACGATACGGCTGTCTTTAAAGTGCAGAGTGCTATATCAGGTACAAGGGAAGCGAGGTTGTTTCCATGTGGTGATGCAAGAGTTGGTTGGGTTATGGGTAACTAGGACATGAGAGCAGATATTGATGAGCCTGATGAGATGTTAGAAACAGGCTGCTGATAGAAGAGAGCAAGCGTCGATACCAATAGAAACTATGCTCTTGTGTAATTGAGAGTATCTGTTGACTGATCATATAATGAGGAATTAGTTAGCTGTTTGAGCCATACGCATACACAACTCTTCCATGAGCTACGTATCTTTCGAAAGGTCTAACAATAACCTAACATCGTTCAACTCAACATGATATGTGTATGCGTATATAGATTCCGAGATCTAACGTTAATTCAATGTCTACCTACCCCAAGTCGGTGTCCATCACCATGATCCACCTTCAAAGTCCCCACTCTTCCCGCCCTTTCACAACCCATCACCAAAAATCCAATCCGTGACGTCACACAAAAAAGTTCCAAATTGCCCCAAACCGCGACGCAAGCTTAGCTTCTTCTCTTGCGCACATCGGAAAACAATGCTTCTACGGCGTGCTGCCATCGCCAGGCCGCGACAGAGCGGCCAATGGCTCGCGCCGGAACGGACACGGAGCTTCTCGGCATGCTGTCGCCTGTGTCGGAATGAGGATCCAAGGTTGAAGGCTCTAGGAAGAGAGATTTCGGATGACTATGCCATGATAAGGGAGAAGTACGGTATGTTTTTTTCTCGCTCTTCCTGCTTGTTTTGACGTGCTAGAGCTTACTGAGATGGACTCGCGTAGATACACCACGGTACCCTATTGTTCTCGCCCACGGCCTTCTCGGCTTCGCATCACTATCTTTCATGCCTTTCCTCCCAACGCTACAATACTGGCACGGCATCACACAAGCCCTCACCGCGCAGGGCGCAACAGTCTACACGCCCACTGTCCCACCATCATCCTCCATCGCCGACCGTGCCGCCGCCCTCCGCTCCTCCCTCGAATCCCACCCCACCATCCCCAAAGCCGTAACCATCATCGCACACAGCATGGGCGGTCTCGACGCACGCTACATGCTCTCCAAGCTCGAACCGCTACCTTTCCGCGTCGCCGCACTGGTGACAATCGCGACGCCTCATCGCGGAAGCGCCTTTGCAGATTATCTCCTCGACGAGAAAGTTGCGCCGCTACATCTACCGCGTTTATACGGCGCGCTCCAGGCAGCAGGACTGGGAACGGCAGCCTTTGGACAGTTGACGAGAAAATACATGTCAGACGAGTTCAACGCCCAGATTCAGGACAACCCAGACGTGCGGTACTTTTCCTACGGGGCTGCGACGGAGAGGCCACGGCTTCTAAACCCGTTCAGACATCCACACAACATAATCACAGCGGCCGAGGGTCCCAACGACGGTCTCGTCAGCGTGGAGAGTAGTCGATGGGGGACGTACAAGGGGACGCTGCTAGGAGTGAGCCACCTGGACTTGATCAATATGACGAACCGGGTGGGATGGACGGCGCGAGAGTGGATGGGTATGAAGAGGACCTTTAATGCGATTGCCTTCTATCTAGACATAGCAGATATGCTCGCAAAAGAGGGCTTTTGAAAGGCTGATCTACAGCCCGAGGCATGAACAGGTTTTGTACAGTATTGATGTTTTTGGGTTAGATTTAGAGATTCGGTTAAAGGCACCGAGAACGGTGATTGGGGCGTTGATGGCTTGAACGTTGTACACGACGATGCTCTCATCTGAGCCGTTAATACTGTTTTCAGAATGATTGTTCATAGAATTTAACTAGACTAGAATAAGCGTCAAGGAAAACAAGCGAACCGTTCAGTAAAGTATTTACCTACCTAGGTATGCGTTTCAGGCCGACGTGGATGTTTTTTTTTTTTTTTTTTGGAGTCATGAGCACTTCTTCTCGATCCATCACAATTGTCATGTCTAAAGAGGAAACCAACATTTTACTTGCTTCAAACAGGTAGGTATCAGTAGTATTAAGATATAAAATACAGCCACCTAGTCACAAACACATCGACGAGAACCCGTCCTCCAGCACAGTTATCCCACGAGATTCGATGATGGGTAGGTATGTACAGAGAAATCAAGTCCGAACCTCGAAAAACAAGCTCATTTGATTAATGCTTGGTTGAGATTGACGAGCGGGAATTGACAGGGGAAGCGTAGCCGTTATATGCATGGCTGGCATTCGGGGTCACGGTCGGTCACCCAGTGTGTTGTGAAAGGCAACAGGTAGTAACACCACGTCGCCCCTGGGCACACAACCGAAAAACGCTCATAGCTGTGTGCGCCAGGTCACCCTCCTTCACCTCCGATCTAGGTCTCTAGCATCTAGACCTCGGAAGGCTTGCTGTTCCTGCGACGCGTGATGGCCTTGGAGACCATTAAAGCGATCATGCCAATTGCAACTGCGGGGGTTGTAAGCTGAAATTCATCCTTCAGTAGCGGACAAGAAACTGAGCGACTTACCAACTCCGACGATACAGAAGACAACAATGACACCAGGCTCACGAGCAGCCCAGTTCTGGCGCTTGACAAGCTGGTTGAGGGTCTCGTCGCGGGTGATGAGGGCGTTGATGGCAGCCATTGTGTCGAGTGGAGAATGCTAGAGGTAAATCCGAAAGTCAGCAAAGATGATGATAGTATTGTGCGAGAAATTCAATCAAGTTGTCGAGCTAGTCCCAGATGCACGTCTTCGACAATGCCAATTCCGAGTATTCTGTGTCAATTCCAGCCTAGATGAAGAGGCCGCGGTTCGAATGAGCCGTAGATGAACCAGTCAAGGGAGGGCGTAAGGTTTCTGAGATGGTGCCGCTTGGAGAGCCTCGCAAGCCATCAACCGAGCCAAATAACCGGGCGATTGCTTAGACTTGCAACTGAAGGGCGACATTGGCCGCAATGAACGAGGATTATGGCAGCGGCAGCGAGGGCGACAATGACGACGGATGCTCTGTATATCGAGTGCCGACGACACGGCAATTGGCATTATCGAGACATGAGAAGTAGAATAGACGAATCGAGACGTATTGGTCGTGTGATGAGGGGAATTGGAAGCGCGCAATCAAATGACAGCACAACAGAACAGAATTGACTTACTTGAGCAAGCTTGGAGGGTAATGGAGAAGCAGTAAAAGAAATCGGTTGCAAAGCGGGATTTGCTATGGTTTTGTTGATCAGCTATCTAATACCAAAGACGCCAAAGGCACAAGAGACTTGGATCAATCCGAGAAGTGGGTCTATAAGCGTCACGACCCAGAGTAAAAAAGCTTGGGCCAGCGTTTTCCCTCTTGCAGTCTTTTCTAGTCGGATCGCCTGGAAGATAATTACACTGTACGCGGCAGATAGGTACTTGGTGCGACAGTGCATTGGCTGATATCTTGAGCACTCCGCATGTAAGGCAGGGACTATGGATGGATCCAGCCGTGATGAGAAGAGGGCGAGTAAGGAGGAAGCTGCAACACCGTTGATACTCACTGTAAATAGGCAACTCCGCGGTCCACTAGAAGTTGCTGATTGATGGGAGTAGGAAGAATGACGAGATGAAAGGGTGTGAGACCAAATTGTCTGAGGGGGGTATTCGCAATGTAGCAACGAGCCGGCAATCGGCAACCACTTACAGCAAAGGTTACCCGCACTGTACAGCACTCGGCAGTAGCCCAAGAATGGAAATAATTGGGGGGTCGGGGGGGGTCATGAGGGAGATTCCTGGACCTGGAGGAGGACCTGGAGGAGGACCTAGACACACAAGAGCATGGGCAGGCAGAGGAATAGCCGCACGCGGTGACAAGGAAGTGCGTGCTGATTGAGTGGATTTTTGTTGACGATGATCCAGGGTTTCTTTCCATTGAGTGATGAGACGACAAGCGAATTTCCCAGCGAGGGGCGTGCACGCAGGATTTGGGCATGGTTTGGCAAAGCACAGCAGCTAGTGCAAGGTTGGGAAGTGGGACTTGTACACGAAATGGAGCAAATGGAGGTCAGCTGAATTTGTGAACAGGAACAGACGAAAGCAGAAGAGATGATGATCTCAATAAACAATTGATTCGGTCAAGAGTTGCATCTAACGTACCGCGTGGTAGAGAACCATCGATGCTGTTGGGGCTTGGATGACATGATACTTTAGAATACCGGAGTCGGCCTAAGCAATAGATACCCATGACGCCAGAACGGACGGAAATCGGCAAAGAAGAAAAAGTAGCGGGGAAAGAATAGTGAAGCAAGGAAGGAGCCGGGGATAACGAGAAAAGGGAACTCATGCGGAAACAACCAGATTTCCTTGACGGAAGTAGGTGTACGAGGGATATTCGAGCCGCTGGAAGTTGTTTGCTTCTGTAATGGCCGAGAATAATTGACTGGTTTTTTTTTTTTTTGCGCAGCTCTCACGGACGGGACCGGCGTAAGGGAAATTCATTGTACAGGTACGTAAAGGTACGTACGGGTACGGGTACAGATACATAGCACAGGAACAGGTTATTAACGGGTACCTATCAACGAAGCAACGACCAGCACAAAATGTTGGACGAGTGCAACAGCAAGCAGTCGGTTCTAGTATCATCACCAGAAGAAACACTTTGCAGTAGTCTTGTACGTATAACTGTTTACCGGTACTTTTGGCTTTTCTCTTGCTCTTGCTCAACAATAGCTTCCATTTCGCCACGCTCTCCCAAGTTACAACACCCAGAGTATGCGCCAATGCCTCCCACCAACGGGCCGCCTGTACATCAGCTTTCAAAACCCCAGTAAAATGGAGATGTAGACAGGGGGGACAGAAAAAGCTGGATGGACGGAGCAGGGATCTGAACTCGGAACACGGCATTGGACTAGGTGCGGTGGGGTTGGGTAGACCAGCCAGTTGAAGACGGGATAATGCGACGAGGAATTAAAATACAGTGTGTGACACGCTGTGCTTGTCTACCAGTTCAGTTGTATCGGCCGGATGAAGCTGCGCGAATTTCTGGACGCTGGCCAACAAAACAATTATTAGGCGTATCCTTATACTACACAATATCATAATATTAGCCAAACTCCACCCAACGATAATCATTCTCCATGTGTTGTAATATTGTGTGAAAGAGGCATTTCCTGAAGTAATCGGGTATTCGGAAGTCTGGGGAGTCTTCCTGCCCTTGATGCTTCTGTGGCCGTGTACGTTGCGTTGGTCATATGAAGTCGTTGCTCGTATCCTTAAGTTCGCCTTGTAGGTAGCTAACTATAGCTTGTTTGTTTTTGTTTTTGTCTTTGGTGGTTTGATTATCTCCTAATGGGAGCCTAGGAGATGAGACAAGCGTTGTTTACTTATTTGTAGCTCCCTTTGCTAAAGTATGTTTGTTTCCATTGGTGTAGTTGATCATAAAAAATATCTAATGATGAACACACTACTTATCAGTGCACAACGATGAAACGGTGTTAAAGTCTTGAAGGTAAGTTACTTTGGAGATTGGCCTTTACATAATGTTATAACCCTTTCGACACGCAGTGCTCTCTCCAAGCTTCCTTCCCTCCGTCATGCCTGCACAGTTTCCACGCCTCCACCAACAGAAACGAAAACTCCCACTGTATACAGTGTCTTTTTGTATTACGCACTGTACTATCTTTGTCGAGGCAACAGCAGCATCAACCCTTGACCTTACAAGAAAACACCAGTTCAATGGCAACCACCAATTCGTCCAGAGAGAGAAAGGACCTGAAGCCGGGGAGAAACGCAAATCGTCAGTCATCAATACAACTACATGCTGCATGTGGTCAGGCAAATCACGAGTTTCCACCTTGTCCCGGAGCTGCCGACTTTTATAACAAACTGATGAGCTGCGGTTTCATGAGTCAAGCATGATAGCCACACCAAACATGTCTGTCGTCATAGTTGTAACAATCGAGCAAAGGCCTCATTGATACTCACTGAAGAGTCCATAATGAGGGATTTCCATACCGCCCGCGGCATGGGTCTTTGACGGCTTTCCTTCTCTTCCTGATACCAGTGCTAGGATACAGGCACGGACGGACACCGATCGACCTAATCCTGGGACCACTTGTTGGTGTCGCTTCTGTGCTTATACAACTAGAGACTGAGAAAATCGCGGTCGTTCAGTGGGAATCCCCAATTCTTGTCACCCCAGACGCCAGATGCCGACCTGTCCCCGGGAGGCGCTCGCTTCTGGACTGGCCCCGACTCCAAGCCTCTCCGCGACAGCCGCTCCCAATGACCTCATTCATAACATGGTAAGTTGCTTCCATATCGCCGACTATGTTTGGTAATACGCTTCTTATGACATTTGCCATTCAAAATCCCTTGTCATCTATAACTTGGTTTTTATGAGGGTAGAAACAAGTGATAGCAAAGCATGGGTCACGAGTTAGAGAAGCTTCTGCCATTAATCGAGCTTTTCGACGACTGCTACCTTCTCGGCGTGTTGCACTTGACGTTACAGTAGGTATTGCAGCCTGTCACTGGGGTATCGGTATCTTCCAACACTCCAGTACAAATGCTTACATCACAACCCTATAAATATACAGTCGAATGCCTTTTTTACTGTCCTGATACCTGGCTCATCTTGATAACCAAGGGCAATATGGTAGGTACCACTACAAGACCAAAGACCAACAGGGAGTCGTTGGCGACTTCATAACTCTATGAAACGGGAAATGTCTGACTTGTATCTATAAAGTAGGTACGATGGATTAGTAAAAAGAATCACAAGAACAAGAGATAAATCGCGACTTGATGCCGTGGGCCATCTGACAAGACCCTGCATGCGGCTTTTTCTGTGGTTCTCATGTGCAGTTGCCAGTAATGGACTCCGTCGTACTACTACTACGCACGTCCAACAACCAACCCGGCGCATCATTAGTAGTAATCAATTCTCGTATCTAATCTCATCTCCAAGGCGCTGTCGATATTACCTTTGTTAGCCTAACTCACCGGCCTCATTCACCCGAATCCTTATTTTTCGATAGTTCAGTCTACCGTGCCAGCCTGGCCGCCCGAGAGACATCACTCTCCTAGGCAATCAATCGACAGGCCGGTGGCTCTGGTGAGGCTGTACTTGACCAATATTGTATTGTACTGCATGGATAGCTAAACGTCACATTCGAGTGTTCAACACCTTCTAGACCGGCCATGGCTCCCTCATGGATCGGCGACCTACGTCGCGTAAACTGCAACAATATCGCAACATTTCGCGCTGCGCCATGGTCCGAGGTCTCAGGATCCCTTGGCGACCTGGGCACCTTGCTGCCTCTAATGATCGCCCTCGCTGCACAGGGTTCTATCCAGCTAGGCAGTACTCTCGTCTTTTCTGGTGTCTTTAACATCTTGACGGGTATGTTCTACGGCATTCCTCTGCCTGTACAGCCCATGAAGGTTAGTTGATATCTCCGTACCCTCGACTTCGATTACAAACCGGCCTATGTGAGGGACTTCATCATGGCAAAGACTGACTTCTGTTCACTGTTACATAGGCCATCGCCTCGGCTGCCATCTCGGGACGTGGGGATCCAGCTATCGGGGTCGTTATGGCTGCTGGTCAATGGGTTGGCGCTGCTGTGCTGGTCATGAGCGTCACAGGACTCCTGCGGTGGGCAGTGGCCGTTGTTCCCATTCCCGTCGTCAAGGGCATCCAGCTCGGAGCTGGTCTTTCGTTAATCATGGGTGCTGGCTCGTCGTTACTGCAGCCTCTGCATTGGACACATCCAGCTTTTGATAATCGTGTCTGGGCCTTGGTCGCTTTCCTTGCTCTTATCGGCACTCAGAGATTTCCCCGCTTTCCGTATGCCCTCGTCTTCTTTCTTCTTGCGCTGCTATTTGCCTTTGTTCAGGTCCTAGCTGTTGGTGAGAATCTCCCATGGTTTCATACCTGGTATCCCCAGTTCACAATGCCCAAGTGGGTAGGGGTGGGAGGTCTACCCTCCTTGTGGATGGCAATCGGCCAGCTTCCCCTAACAACGCTCAACTCCATCATTGCTGTGAGTGCTCTATCTCGGGATCTTTTGCCTGATTTACCTGCTCCCTCGGTAGGTTCCATCGGGACCAGCGTGGCTCTCATGAATTTGACAAGTACATGGTTTGGAGGTATGCCAGTCTGTCATGGTGCCGGCGGTCTAGCAGCTCAATATCGCTTTGGGGCACGCAGCGGTGCCAGCGTCATTATTCTGGGTACATTCAAGCTCTTACTTGGCCTGGTGTTTGGTGAGACGCTCGTGAACCTCCTTGGACACTACCCCAAGAGCCTTCTCGGCATCATGGTTCTCGCAGCTGGTCTCGAACTAGCAAAAGTTGGCCATTCTCTTAACAAAGGGGCGCCTGACCTCTGGCAGTCGGCAGTGCGACAAGGATACCGACGGCATCGTGACCTCTCGGACGAAGAGCGGTTGGAGAGATGGACGGTCATGCTTACGACTACAGCGGGCATACTTGCGTTTCGAAACGATGCTGTAGGGTTTGTCGCTGGCATGTTGTGCCATGGAGCGTATCGATTTGGAGACCGAGTATCGAGATGGCAGTCTGGTCGAGTAGGGGCCTTGAATGAGCGGGCGGCACTCCTTCATTGAGTCACTCGGGTGCTGTTTGCAGTACGCTTCTATGGTGCTGCCCGCATAGAGATGTCTTCTTGGCATGCGTGTATCGGGCCTTGTGGTGCAGTAACTTACAAGTAGAATAGAATCTTATCCTTATCATCACGATGCGATCCTAGACAAGCAAAATCCACCTGGTATGAATCAGAGAAGACAGCAAACAGACTGCTTCGGCTAGGCGAATCCTAACACAGCAAACCAGTGTGGGTTAGAGAATATGCTTTTGCCTTGAGAATGCTTTGCAAAGTGGCGTCCACCGCTTTGTGCTGCGTTTGGTAGAGACAGTGAAGTTATCTGGCACTTGAATAAATTTAGATGAGGCTGACAATGCTGTAAGTTAATGCTGGGTCTGGCGCTATCGGGTGGTGTAGACTTGGAGCACTTGTCAATGTCTAGATCATATCACGGAGTGTCTGTATGATTCTCTATCACAATGAGCCATTCGAACAAAGTGTTTGTAAAGAATCGCAGGCAGTCAATTCGTTTTCATGGTTGATAGAAGGAAAATAGCGAGCTCTGACTCCAAAGTCTGGATGATAAACAAGGTGTAACAAATGAACAGTGAAGAGCAGTCTGCTGCGGGAGAGGCAAACGCAGTCAAACGAAAAAATGTAAGTACAATTCAGGTAACAAGATCTTGATAATAGGGTAGGTACCTACGTGCTACTTGCTTTCCAAGAGGAAGGCAAAAGCAAGGCCTTTCTCTTCCCATGCTTCTTCCAAAACCATATCACATCGCAAGGAAGGAATACTTTCATGATCCTCCTCATCAATCCCTGTCGCATCCTAACTACCCATCGTCGTCCCTCCTTCATCCCCTTAAGGATACTAGCGGCAAGAGCCATCAGTCAATACAGTCGGACTAAAGAGGGGAATTCGGGAGCTTTTCAAGGTGAGAGCCCCCAAACTGACCAATTGACACGCACTCTCCCACCCTCGTCCCCCATCACCCAGGACATCGCGGCTCAAAGGGCCAAGAGTGAAAGCCTCGTCCCGTCTCGAAGCTTTTATTTTCCCGTCCTTTCAAACGGCCGCAATCGACCTTTCCTGTCGAAATAACTCTTGCGTCGTCCAATCCTCCAAGACAGGACTGGACTTCCCGCGCGGAGAGGGCGAATGACGAAGGAGCTGGTCGCATTGAGCAGCGATGACTTCGTCTCCCAGTGGCCGCAATGGCCGCCTGCCTGAAGGCTTGGGAGATCACCCTGAGCCTCAAATCGCGACCGCGACCACGACCACCAACACCACCGCCACGACTGCTCCAGCATTGCTAATAGCTGAAGTAGAAGCAGCGACCACGATCGTAGCGACATCAACCGATTCCGCCCCTGGAATCATCAAGGACGCGAAGACTGAATCTGTAGCTCCCATCGCGCCTTCCTTAGAATCACCCGCCGATCAAACCTCTTCATCGGCCCCGACCGCGACTGCTCAAACTTCAACAGAAACCGCGCCTCCATTGAAATCTATCTCATCTTCTACCGCTATCAATCAGACCTCAGCATCCGCGTCAACGCCGTCAGCCGAGACAACAAGTGCTGTTGCGCCAGTTACCGTAGCTGGACAGTCAGAGCCAACCCCGGTACCCCCATCAATACCGCAGCCTCGACCTTCGACGCCGCCGCCGCTGGCTCACGCTGTCGCTGCGGACTCCGACACAGCCGCTCTACAGGATCATCAGCAACCTCAAGCGCCAATCTTGCCACAGACTCCCGTGCCCGCTGATGCTCCTTCAAACGATCAGCTTATGCCAGACGCTTCCGCAGACACCGCGGTTATCACCTTAGAGGCTACTGAGCCACAACAGCAAGCAACATCAATGCAGCTACCAATGGCACAGAACAACATGGCTGACCATTTCGCGCCATCTACACCCTACAACCCGGCGGCCATGTCCACCATCAACCAGCACGCCTACATGATGATGGCCTTGGCTTCCATGTCCGGGGCTCCTCCTGCCATGTCACCACCCCCCACAGTAACACCTGCCCAGGTCACTCTGCCCAATGCGATGGGGGAGGCATACCACGACCTTGGCCCGGCCAACTCGATCCGCCAGGGGAACACGGATAACGGCATCGAGTCCTTTGCGCGTGTCGAATTCGCCGACAGTGTGTTTCAGATGACCACCTACGCCGTCATCATTGGACGAGATCAACGTGCTCTAGAGCAAGCCCGTCGTGATGAGAGGCGGTCTGAAGAGCACAGACGTCGCGTGGAAGACAATGCAAGCAGAGGTTTGCCACCTCCATCTCCCAACGCTCTGGATCGCAGCAAGTTTAGTAAATCCTACGTGAGTGAGGAGGGAGGAATGTTGGGACCTGAATCAGACAACGGAGAGACTGGTCGGCCAGCAAAACGGCGCAGGACAAGCACCCAAGGCTCGTCGCAGCAGGAGGGCGACGAAGCGGCGCAAGCCCAGGAGAATATGATCTCAAATCGCCAATACGTATCTCACACCCCTGGCGCCGCGGCTGTAGATCTCACATCACTACGACCATCGCCTCATCATGTTCCTTTCATTGGGATTCACTCGCCGGGCCCCAACATTGCGACCAAGACCAAGGCCATTTCTCGAGAGCATCTCAAGATTGCCTACAATAAAGAGGAGGGGGTATTCGAGGCTATTCCTCTGCACAAGAATGGTTTTTTCTGTGAGGATGTTCATTACAAGAGCGACAAGGTTGTCTTGAGATGCGGTGATCGGTTGCAAATCAAGGACATCGACTTTCGCTTTCTAATCAACGGTGTCGAGAGAGGGCGTACAGGTGCAGAGGAATTTGTCGAGGAGGTCTCTGCCCTGGCGATGAAAAAGAGACATGCTCAAGGTGGAAAAGAGATGAGCTTCGACTTTGAGTCAGTACATGGCAACGGACAGGTTCAAGATACTAGCGATGAGCTGTCAGATGTCGCAAGTCCACCCGAGCTGTCAGACTTTGGAGAGGATGAGGATGCCGAGGCTGATGCCGAGGCTGAAGTTGATATTGATGCAGATGGAGATGGAGAAGTGGACGTGGACATGGACAGGGACATGGATTTGGATTTGGGAGCCGATGCAGAAGGGGAAGATTTTGATGATGCAGAAGAGCCTGATGACATGGAAGCAATGGAGGTGATGGAGACAGAGCTCGAATCAGAGTTTGCTCATCATGAGGGAGGATCCGCGGTCAAGCATGAGCTTATGCCTGGACAGCATTCACTAATGCCCCAGATACCCAAGAAGAGAGGGCCTGGTCGGCCTCCGAAGAACGGAATTATGTCTAAACGAGAACAACGTCTGCTCAAGAAACAACAACAGGAGATGGCTAAGAAGACCCTGCCACAGGCCCCCCCCATCGAGCCTCCCATCAAGCGGAAAGTTGGGAGACCTAGGAAACACCCGCTGCCAGACGGTGGTAGCGAGCGACCAGAGAAGCGCAAGTACAAGCCCAGAAAGCCCAGGGAAGACGGAGCAGAAGGGTCAGATGCCGAGAGACGGGCCCGTGAGAAGAAGGAGAAGAAGACGCGGCCCAAATCACCACCTCTGGAACTCAAGATCGAGGACTACACCGAGGAGCAGCTTCAGAAGCCCAACAAAAACTACGGTGTACTTATCGACGAGACTCTCACTGCGGCCGGACCGGATGGCCTTACCCTCAAGCAGATCTACAAACGCATCTGCCAGAGGTATCCGTGGTTTTATTTTCATACCGAGACCAAGGGATGGGAGAGCAGTGTCCGGCATAACCTGATTGGGAACGAGGCCTTCCGGAAAGACGAGTCAACTAATCTGTGGTCACGCGTGCCAGGCGTCGAGTTGGATGCAGGCAAGAAACGCAAAGCATCATCGCCAGATCGCAACCTGGCCGCTGCTCAGGTGTATGGGCAGTATCCGTACCCCTACAATGCTCAACACCTACCCCCCGGTGCCCCAGGATACACTCCAGGACAAGCAGCTCCGGTCTACCAGCTCCCAGCAGGCTACAATGCTATGCAGAGTCAGCCAGGGCGGCCGGTGCAGCCTTACGGAGCGTCTGCGTCACCACCCCAGCCGGCCCCTGCAGTGGCACAGCAACCCCCGGCACCGGCACAGCTCCCACCAGGTTATGGACCTCCGCCAGCTCCCGCCCGACCACAGGTTGGAGGACCGCAACCTGGAGCTTACAGCTCACCATATGCAGCGAGACCTCCTCCCCCAGCTACCCCCCCGATCAAGAGCGAAGACGGGCACGGTCATACAGCTGCGGTGCCTTCAGCAGCAGCAGTTGTTCAGCAACCTCCCGCCCCAGTCGCGGTGGCAGCCAAGACGATCGCCGCGCCTACACCAGTTCAGCATCAACCCAGACTTACACCCAGTCAGTCTATGGCCGCACCCGCAACTCCTACTCCTCCTATGCGACCGGTTATCGAGCCGCGCCTCCTTCAAGCAGTAGTCAACCTCAAGGATGGTCTTGTCGAGAATCTCAAGAAAGCCCGCAATCCTAAAGCCGAAGCCATTGTTATGTCGGCACTCAACCGGTGCATCGGACTCAAGAGGGACGCCACAGAAAATGACAAGATGGAGGCTATATGTATGAAGGGTATCCGGCAAGTCATTGAGGGCGCCAACAAGAAGAGCCCTACCCCTGGCCCTGCTGCCTCGGCTTCCCCGGCTGCTCCTGATACGTCACTCATCTTCGACTCCAAGGTCCTTGAGTGCGTGGCAGGATTCAAAGTGGTGTCTGTCAAGGCGCTCAAAGACAAGCTGGGAGACGCCAAGGCAGAGGCTGTAACACTGTCTGCGATTGATCGTGTTCTGGGCCTCGCTAAAGCCAGCATCGTACCTCCGCCTGGTGAGGGCGAACCGCAGGTGGGCAACTTGGAAGGAGTAGAACAACACCTGATGAAGTCTATCCGACAGTTGCTCATCGGCATGAACCAGAAGGTCCAGGGGTGATGAAACCTCCCTCCTTTTTTATATAATCTACCCTTGCTTGTACGTTTTAATATCTCGCTGTGTTTTCCAGTGGAGTGGCGAAGAAGGAAAGGAGAGGAGGGGGATGTGGATGATGCCTGGGTTTGGTTGTGCTTTCAAGGCGTTAAAATGGTCTAATGACGGGTACGAAACAAGGTAGCTAACACTTGCTGGACATATGTTTTTAAGCGGTCTCTTTGCAAACCGCCGGGGGTTTGAAGATACCCAATGTACATAGGTAGTAGCAAGAGGGAGTCGGAGGGTAGGGGGGAGATAACAAATAGCTGCTTCGGCATTCTGCTCTATACAGGGATGAGGAGTCTGTTTCCTATGGGAGAGGCAGGGGCATAGCATGGTGATTCTTTATTAGCGGGAACTCGTTTGCTTCTTGGTAGCCTATCGATATACCTCCCAGAGCAAACGAAAATCAGAAGTCAATCCAACCAAGTAATCCATTATATCAGTGTCATCTGTGTAGCCTCTGATATTCTCTGCCGGTACTCTCAATGAACTCATTCTCATGAACCTCTCGTAAACAGAGTGCCCATATTATATAACCTCATTCATACAGAAAACAATCCGACGTATTATACTGCCAAAAAAGAGCATCGTGATATTAATTCAGGGGTTAGAATCAACAGTATCTAAGTCCCCTTCCAGGACAAGCCCTCCCTCCCATATCCACCCTTCCCAGCAATCCATCCTTGCACAGTCAAGGCAACGAGAGCAAGTACCTTCATTATCATTGGCTAGAAACATAATTTCATCCGTCCATCAATACTTAGCATACACATACGCACCCCCTATTTGGACGCATCCTCCAAGCTTCAACCGTCATTTTCCGGGCAGCTCCTCTTCCATGCCCTCGAGGTATCAAGATTAAGCGTCTATGCAGTCGTAGGCGAGCGCAAGGCTTGTAAAGGGGAAATCAAATAATCGACAAAAACGCCCTGCGCCAGCATTGGAAGAAAATGAGCCCGTCATCGGCTCCAATACACACCCCAGGTGACACCTTCATTCCCGCCCTCCATCTAGTTCACCATACATCGTTCATTAGCCTATGTTGCTTGGGTGAGTATCGTGTCCTTTTCTCCACCGTCAATCTGAGCGTTGGCTTCCTCGTCGGCTCTCTGCTTGTCAATGCCAGAGACGCCACTGTCGGCCTTGTCATACGAGATGCCGAGCCCATCGGCTCCCTTTTGAGCAGCGCCAGTCTCATCTTCGGCACCCTCCTCGAGGTCCCTCAAGGCAGGAGGTCGGTGCCGCATCTGTTTGGCCTTGGCAAGTGAAATTGTCTTTTGTTGGTATGTTGTAGTAATGGGCGTCGTGTCGTCGCGGTCGATCGTCGCTTTCATCAGTGCCGCCATCCACAGCCGGCCATTTTTCAAGTTAGGCACAGCGAAATAATGAACCGTCGGCTTTGTAAAGTTCACAGCCCTCGACAGACCTGCTCTTGGGGGTACGAGCTTGAAGATGAAGACGGCATCGTCGCCCTTTTCTAGCTCGCCATCGGCTGGGTTGTTTGGTAGCGTCTGGCCACCCACTACACTCGTAATGGTAGCGTGGAAGCCAGTCAGCTTTTCATTGTCGGCTGGGAGAACGCGATGGAATGAGATGTCAATGAGTCCCCTCTCTTGTTCGTCGTCTTCCGAGTAGTAATACGCCAGTCGCCGGCCTTTGAGCACAAAAAGCCGGGGCTTCCAGGTCGTCATAAGGTTCGAGCTCTTCTTCCTCATCCAGCCACTGTAGTCCGCATCCTTCATTGCATCCTTGGGTTTGATCTTCAGCAAGCCACGAGTATAGGCGCTGGTCTCCTTCTTGCCCTTCTTTCGGTTGTTCTTGCTAGCTTGAGTGGTCATTGTGCTGGGGCTCTTGGCTGCATCGGGAGATTCCATGTCGAAGCTGCGCCCAGCTGAGGGTGTGGTGGAGCCGGTGCGAGCGGGAGAGTCGACCGAGAAGTCCTTGCCGGTGCTGTCGTTGGGAGACCCAGCCTTTGAACGATCCAGTCCAAGGTTATCTGAAATAGCTCGCATACTGCCCATCGGCTTGTTGACAACAGCAGACAGCCAGTCCGAGTTGAAGCCAGGGTGTTTTACCGTGATGGGCGAGGCAGTGAACCGACCACCTCCGACCGAGGTGTCGAGCTTCGTCACAGTGGGAGACAGAGTTTCGTTGGCTGGCGGCATGTTCCTGATCGATTCCGTGGTTGTAGTCGAAGCCGTCCTCCTATGAGGGTCAGACTGAACACCGTAGTACTTCTGCGCCGCAGAAGAAAGCGATCCTTCGAACATTGAGCCAGTGCTGCCGAACCTAGACTGTCTGGAAATAGCCGTCGCACTTCGGACCCTCTGTTCTTCAGCGTAGCTCGATTTCCTAGACTCGGCGGTACTGTCACGCTTCCGTAGCAAGTTCCGTTTCCTCCCTTCCACCTCCGTTCCGGAGAAGTAACCACGGTCTAACTCGGCAGAAGAGTCCTGGTTATCGGCTCCGGGGGGGCTTAGAAGGTCCTGCAAACCGGTCGAGGATAAAGGTCGTTGTGGGGTCTGCGAGTAGGCCGATCCTAAGGTCCAATTCCTGTCAAATGAAGGTTGCTTTTTATGCGTTCCCTCAGCACCGGAGAACGTACCGGTGTTAGCAAGCTTGGGGATAGGTAAAGCTTCAGCAGGTGAAGCTCCGGCGGGTGTTCCCGCGTTGCGGAAGTCAGTAGAGGAAGAATGGCGGCGAGATTGGTGCAATTCCCGAACAGATGCGGCCGATGGCCTCTTAAAATGGCTCAAATGGCTCGCCATGGTCGGGCTGTCTTGCCCAAGAGTGTGAGCAAGTGCTGTCGGGGAGGCTCTGGGTGTTTGCGACAGGGAAAGCCTCCTAGTTTGAATCGAGAAAGGGCGATTAGTGAGCGTGTTCGTCCGACTCCTCCTTCGTTTTCCCTCCTCCTCAGCCCCATCGTTTCCATACGTCTGTGTTGTCCTACGCGTCTCAAGGCCTTGGCCGCTGACCTCGTCTTGAAGCGCCTTGATCTTGTGCCACGTCTTCAAGCGTCGACCAACAGAGCCGAGATCAAATGCCTTGATAAAAAGCGAGCTCTGGTCCATGCCAAGAAGAACCTCGCCCGAAATCTCTTGGTCTCTGAAAACTTCACAGTGATGTTTCTCAACTCCCGAGGTGAACAAATACTCAGCTACCTCATCTGCCGACCACGACTCGACCTCGGAACGGTTGTGGTTGCCTTCCTCCTCCTCGTCCGTTTCGTCCCCATGGATGTATGATGCCCGGTGGTCAAGGGGTGTACTGCTGTACTCGCTGCCGGAATCGTTAGTCGAAGCCCGAAGCCCACCATTGCTTGCCGGCGATCTCAAGTCGGTAATATGTTCGTTGATAACGTTCAAGGTCTCGTGGAGGACAGTGCTGTCTTGACTAGGAGCAATATTGAGCGGGTTCAAGGCCGGCGAAGCAGACAGCTCACTCGGACCAAGTGCAGATTCGGATGTGGCAGAGTTCAGCGGTAGGGTGACTGAGTTTGAGTTCGGGGTCGTAACTGGTGGGCTTTGTGTCTTCGGTACAGCTGGCGCTCTTGGGATCGCATCGGCATGGCCAGACGCCCCAGAACCCTCGGCAGTTTCTGGGTGTGGAGGCAAGGGTTTTGAAGCACTGAAAGTACTGGTCGGTATGTTTTTGGGCGCAGGTCGGGTGTATACTGTTGGAAATTAATACCTGTGGTAAATCAGGGAAGGATGTAACACTGACCTTCAGGGAAAAGACCAGTGTTGCTATTATTAAGGTGTCGGCCGAGGAACCAGCCATCACCAAACTCGTCGTCACGTTCGATCAATTCGACACGATCGCCTTTGCTTAAGCTCAACTCATCAGAACTTCGGGCTTGGAAATCATCTACAAGTTAGGATGAGGTTAGTGGAATGGCACAAGCTAAAGAATCAAGAGCGGCATTGACAACTAGGGACACATACGGATTACAACCAGAATTTCGCCCGATTCAGGCCGCGAGGGACCATCGTGAGGACCTCGCGAGGCCATGATGGAATGCTCAGGCAGCTGACGATGGCCCGGAGGGGTCTGAAGATGATGAAAGGTTCAAGTTGTGGTTAGAGGAGCAGCCAGTCCCTGGTTCAAGGGTGGGCCAGGGTGTTTGAGCGGCGCGTTCTTGAACTGGGAGGACCAGGAAGAAGAAAGCTATCGGTTGAGGGAGGGACTGCAGTGCAGGGCCGAGAGAAGTCATTCACCAGGCCAATGTGGCAAGGTTTGAGGATAAATTTTTACCAAGGATTGATGGGGATGAAGTTGTGTAGTCTGGCGTTGGAGGTGCTCTGAGCTTGTAAAGCGCCTTGTGGCTGTGGTGGTGCGTGGTGGTGCGCCGTGGTGCTGCCGCTAGAGGTATGCTTTGCTGCAGTGGAGCGCGGTTGGGGAGAAGGGCGTGATAGGAGAGGAGGGGTGGTCCCTGGACAGGGACGAATGAGGACCCGGCGTGGAAGGCGATGATTGGTTCGAGGCGGATTACTCAAGACAGTGTCGAGGTAGGCTGCATGAATTGATGAGCATTCGTTGACGAGCTGGGTCTGGAAGAAACGAATGAAGTAGGAAAGTCGGTAGGTATTGAAAAGCAGCTGATGAGGCAAAGCGGTTGATCCTCCGAGTCATGAACTTACAGAGTAAATCCTCAAAGACCAAAATTCTCAACGTGTTCGATCCTAGGGGCAGGAGTCTCTCGAGGGCTTGTATTATTGCTGCTTCAGAGCTGCATCACCACTCCAGGGATTAATATGATGCGGCCGACTTGGCGGGTGCTATTTTAGGCCCGCGTGCCAGCTCATAAAGACAAAGGGAATGCTGCGAGATGGGACCAGGGGCACGGGACTGACGATGAGTCGAAGAAGCTCTGAGTTTCGGTAGCTTGTTGGCACTGCTAGGGTCTGCATCCGCACAAGGTGGAAATATAAGGCGGCCTAGTCGAGAACAGAAATATTGGATGGAATGATGGTGACTCGATTGTCTAATAAGGGCACATTGAAAGGGTGGTTGAAGCCAGCCAGTCGAGGTGAGTGGTACAGTTGGTGGTGAACGAGGGTAGCACAGCGAGCCACTGATGATAGTGGAGGCTACCAATCCGAGCCGTACAATAAACGTAAGAGATAGAAGTAGCGAGGTTTTGATAGATGACCACGTCGGCTATTCACTGTTGTTGTTGTTGTTGAGGATCGTAGAGGCAGCTCGTCTACCTACCTACTGAACGAAGATGATTTAGATGCCTTGAAAGGCCAGATACCTAAGATACTTTACTTGGGCAGGTATGCAAATCACGCGACAAGACTGACTACCTTGGCCAAAACCTTGGAGGGAAGTAACGATGTTGGAGGTACCTAGCCATTGGAATAAACATGTCACAGTATCACCTTCCGTGTTTGTTTGCCATTGTGTAGTATGTGTTTCATGGTTTGTCTTGCACACTTAGGTGCCCGACAGGGCAGAAACCAGAGGCATCATAGAGGTCCAGTATGAAAGGTTCGATTAATATAGGGGAACCTGGGCAACGGGCATATTCATGACAATACTCGACAAGCATTCACAAATACTACGTCGTAAACACATGTATCAACCTAATATGGGGACACCAAACCTGACACTTGCCGTCATTAAATCACAATAGACAATATATAATCCTTCTCCATTTTCTATCCAAGTATCGCTGTATGTTTCGTCAAGTTTTCCTTGATGTTGATAATAATATGGGATTTAGGGCAGCTTGACTCACCTGGGAAATGGTCAGTTTCACATGCCCAGTTGCTAGGTACAGGTGAGGAGTCCAGATGCCATAGAAAGGCTAGATTATACTCATTCTATCACAACGACAGCTATGCAATGGCGTCGCTATGGGCGTTTTTTTAGTTCGACGAGTCGCTTGATAGATACTATTTTTGTTCTGGAGAGCAAGTGTTGGAAACTAGGGAAAATAGGGGAAAGGACAGGACCGCCATAATTCAGTTAGGTGGTATTAGAAGACTTTGCAGCACACGCACTTCTTTAAGAAACTGTGAACGACCTGCATAGTATTCATAACACATTAATACTCCGGCCAATGCGTTATTAGACTACATATGCCCCCTAAGAACATGCGGAAGGTTGCAAAAACTGGTATTGTTGTAACCCGTCAATATCATGAGGTTTCTATTCCGGTCTCAGTAGCAAAACCAGAACTTATCTATAAGCTTGTAAACACTTATAATCGAAACGATGTGTGTAAGAGTGCACTGTTCACAAGTTGTGTAGCACATCCTATCCGCTTTCTTGACGAAAACCAACACCTTGTTCTATATTATTGAACTGGGCGGGGTTGGCTGGAAAGAAGTGCCAAATGCAAATAATAGCATGCCACTATCCCATAGGCTATCAACCCCGAACGAAAAACACGCCAAACCAATCAAGCTTACATCCCGTGTATGATAAGGCGTGCATCAACCGCCATAATATGCAAACAGAATTCGTCGCAAACGGACCAACGCGATAAATAACATATCTTAACTAACTCTGACCGGTTTGTTAAGTTCAGCTCAGGCCTAGATTTCTCTCAGTTGCTTTGCTGCAGGCTCTCCTCCACCTTTCAATCAAATCAATAGGCAACTCTTGCCCATCAAACGAACTTGGCTGGACGAGTTCTATTGGTTCAGCACACTTCTATTCCTTCTATTCCTTTTTATGTATATCTTGTCTTACTCGCCAGTGATTGGTGAATTATGTATTCTCATCCTTGCCTGAGACTTACCTGTAGTGCCTACTCATGTTAGGCAGGTGCTTCGGTATCGATCTGTTTTCCTTTCTTCCTCTTCCACACTCAGCCTAGCTGGCTACCTTCCTCACCTGTTTCGCTTGCTCCTTCCCAACGAACGCCGTTGCGGCAGCTAGCCGTCTACCGCCGAATCGCTGCATATCCCAGCGCATTTGCACGTCTCTCAAATTCACGTCCTCTTATTCTGCTGTCGCCAGCCCTCGAAAGCGACGCGACGACCTCGCTGTGACTTGAAAAAGCAAATCCATTTGGCGTTGCTTGGATCGATTTGACTTCACAATTTGCCGACCTCAACTCACACTTTCGAGCCGCGCCCACCCAACACACAGCGTCTGCCGAAACATGGTCGGTCCGTCAACTTTCGACTTTCGAAAGAGACGAAGGTGAAAATGATTAGTGGCTAGCTTAGAAACGGTATGCGCATTTTCTCCTCTGAGCGACCTTCGACCAAAGTCTGAGTATTTCGCGACACTGACACGGCCCTCAGACATTCAAAACTTGTGAACATATGAAATGCCACGGCCGACAGATTCAAATCCGCCCCGGGAAATTCCTCAATGGAACGCCGCCCAAATTGCTACCTCCAATCAAACTCTCAATTCTTTTATTGGCGGACGTACTCCTACATGGCTCGTGGCCGGCTCGGCTACGTCGCCCAGACCCAATGTCATTTCCTCCATCATCCACCCGCAAAAGCGAGCCAACCTAGACCAAGACTCACGAGCTGCGGCGCCGAACCCTTCTCAAGTGACCCGACCTCAACACCTTCAGCAACAGCAGAATCTGCTATCAGAATACTCTCAAAACGGATCGGGCGGAGCTGAAGACACTCAAAGGTACTGCATCACCACTCGCGTGCGACGGGCTATCAACCTTTCACAACGCTACTGGTATTGGCGCCTTTCCCATGGCTGCCAGCACCTGGAGACGGACTGAGGCATGCTTTGCATTCTGGAAATAAATATGACGTCATGGGATTTATTTGGCTCTGCTAACTTGACTGATAGAGCCCCAGCAATCTTGCCATCTCCAGCGCCGACTGACGAAGCAAGTCCCAACTCTGCAAATAACGTCGACTGTGTAAATACCGCGACGACCGGCCACGCACCAGGCATCGATCCCGCATACGCTGTTCCCTCCAACAATGGCCAACCCCACGAAGGTCCTCCACTGGCGAATGAACCCATTTGGGGCAGAGTCGATAGTAGTGCAGGCTATTTCGAGGCGCTGCCACAGCCTGGGTCGAGCATGAGGAATCCTCAGACAATACTACCACCCTCGGACTCGGCGCTGTCTCATTCGGTGCCTCGGACGACTGTCCCATCCCCCCTGCCGACAGGCCAAACCACCACTGCGTTGCCAGCCCCAGAAGAGAGCCTCAGACCTCATGTTAATACTCTTGAGCGGCAAACCAAGAGGCGCCGTCTGGATTCACCAGCGATAGGAGCTCACTCAATATTGCCCTGGCACAAGGCGATCACTGAGCGCGCAGCAGTGTATCAAGGACATCTCAGCCCTGTCGAGTATTCTCGACATGTGTTCTTGGCCAATGCATGTCTCCGTAATGATTTCTTCTACATCATGTTGCATCAGATCTTTTGTATGTGGTCGATCTCGAAAGACGCCGTCCATCGCTTCTTCACTGGCCGGTTAGATCAAGCTACCGTGGACTCTGCGTTTTCTATGCTGGGATATGCTCTCAGCGAGAATACAAACATGGCCGTTGTTCACGTTAGATGGTTTGCATCCTTTCCCCTATCTCAAGATGATTTGCGAGCCGAAATCCCTCAGCGTCTAGAGATAGTAGGCTTCCTCGAGGCCATGTCGATCAATTTCAATATCCTACTGGCGAATGTCGAGCATCGATCTTTCCCACTCCTGGCATGGGAGATTGGCGATCATCTACGTTGTCCCTCGCCAGTTATGCGGTCAACGCTCTTCAACGCGAGCTGCCAGAGACTTTGGTTACACGAAGGCCCAGTAGGGGAGACCCTGCGCAAAATGTTCGACGTTGACCAAGCAAATGAGGACGCGATGCGTGCTTCAGGTACCGAGCCTGCTGGTATAACCCAAGCTCGAGAAACGATCACAAGCGACTATAAGGTGTTTCTCCAAACACTGCCAGCTCCACGATCAGCTTCTATTGGTAGGTAACATTGCACTCGCACTGGTCCCATACAACATACTAAAATCAAGTTGTAGCAACACCGGTCCCTTCATCAGTCCCGGCTCGCCTCGTATCGGTGTCTGGACGGCCTTTAGCACCAGCAGTTCTCTCACCTACGGTGCATCAACCACCGGGACCCATGTCTCCTCATCCCCAGGCTGCCGTTCGCAGATTATCGATTCCAGCATACTCGGGGCAACCAGTTCACCCTCATGGGGCGGTTCAGGGTCAGGTTGCTTCTTCATCCCCTCCTGTGAACAATGCGCCGCCGCAGCTTGGCCACACTAACCAGAATGCCCCCCCGACAAATGTGCAAATGCATGGCAGTCCAATATTATATCACCCACATCCACAGGCGTCCCCTGTTCCGAGACGACAGCAGTTTCCACCACCACCTGCACATATGCAAAATTATGCTGCCATTCCCGTGCAGACCGCTGTCCCTCAGCAGGGGTACCCTCAGTATCAGGCGGGAAACCGTCAACAAGGCATGAATCACACTCAGATGGTCCCTCAGCCGATTGCTGGAGCGCCCGTTCCCCAGCGTCAATACCAAACGGCACGGCCTAGGGCGCCGCAAGCGCGTGCGCAGCCTGCATGGGAGGGACTTGGAGCCCCGCGCCAGCCCATATCGCAAAATGAGTGGCCGTCTTCTCCCTATGGGCAAGTGTCGCTCGAAGTCGGTCTTCATCTCGCCAATGTGCGTAGTCCGAGACGAGTGCCAGCACAACTCGACCGGACTCGTTTTTACCAGTTCGTGAAGCGCCTCGCAATTCAGCCCATTGTAATGGAGCCTCGGTCGGGTCTGCGTACTATGAGCTTCCAAGTGTCGGAGGCTGAGTATGGCAAACTAAGTAAAAAGACGGAGGGGGGGATGGGTATCCCTTATTGCGAGTACTCTGAAGGATCATGCCGGTATCGTCTACGCATGTGTATGAAGAGGCCTCCAGTGCCGGAGATGGACGAATCAGAATGGGTGATGTCGGAGACTCACTGGCCAGTTTGTCTCTTCATTGACCTCAATGGAGAGCGCCTGGAACTACGTCGAAAGCAACAATTTCACAAGGACCAACCGCTGGAGCTCACTGACTTCTTGGTAGTGGGGGAGAATAAGTTGAAAGTCAGCTTTCCACGAGTCCCGCAAAACATCAGGACAGGAGTTGGATACTACATGGCAGTTGAGGTTGTGGAGATAAGGAGTCACACTTATCTCAAGCATACGATCCAACAGCAACAGTGTACGTCGGCGGACAAGACTCGGCTGGAGATACAGCGACGTATGGCCCCTTCAGATCACGACGACATCATCATCGTCAATCAAGCTCTGAAACTCTCACTGGCCGATCCCTTCAGCTCAAGCAGGGTTGACATACCGGTCCGGGGCGTCAAATGCCGGCACCTCGAGTGTTTCGATCTCGATACATGGCTACAGACACGTTCCAGCAAGCCAATAATAGCAGGGGGTGCCCCCGTTAAGAAGGGACCAGAGCCATCATTGACGGACGGTTGGAAATGCCCAATCTCGAGCTGCAACCTCGACGCACGGCCAAACAGCCTTCGGGTGGACAACTACTTTGTTGAAGTCTGCCAGGCGCTACTAGACAAGGGTGACTGGCAGACGAAGTTGATCACGATTGATGATCAGGGTAGGTGGGAGGCTGTTCCAGAGTCGGACGACCCTAACGATGAAAATTCCGGGATGCCAGAGTCAACATCAAGCAACGAAAGTGGAGGAAAGTATGCCCCGGCACGATCAAGGTCAGCGACAAAGAGGCCAGTCATCGAAACCATAGACGTCGACGATGGTTAGGAACTTTGCGACGTGGTCAGCGTAGCAGGGGTTAAAAGGAAAGGAGCTTTGTGCCAAGTCGAGTTCTCAAGAAGCGGCGTTTACAGGTCCTGATTAAAGACCAAAGGGAAGGGATACAATGGTTTTGCTTTACAGATACCATTTTTGCTAATGAGATGGGATTGTGGTCCCGTGTTTGGAGTTTGAGAGGAAAGGTAAACTTAGCCTGTATAAAATGAATAAGTTTTAACGAGAGAATAAATATTGTCGATGACAAATTATTGTTAGTGTTGGATCCCACCATCGAGTATTTCTGTTAAAGGATACTAGCGAGAGCGCACCACGGTGGTGGATGAGAAAGTACTCACCATCCCTATTGTCACGGCCGGGACAGCAATTATCCCGCAGCCAACGACACACGACACACGACACACGACACACGATACACGATACACGATGATGCAGATCATTGTCTTGCAACTGTACACGAACACGCACGATGAGTTGACAAGGTGACATTATACAACACCAAGACAACACGCATGATTCCTATCAATCAGGTACTTTCTATCAACAGCGTCAGCCTGGCACCATGGCCAGTACACCCCCCAGCCCACCACGTCGATTAAGAGCATGCGCACCATGCACAAAGGTGAAAGCCAAGTGTACTTTCCAACCAGTAAATGTTTCACGTCATCTTTGTGACAGGTACGTTCTCTGCAGAGTTGTATCAGTATAATGCTGATTCTAGAGTTGTAGATGCTTGAATTCGGGACTCGACTGTCTGGCAAAGACGACACAGGCTTTGAGGAAGCCAAAGAGGTTGCGGACTGATTCGTAGGTTTGGATCTACATACGAGGAAAGTAAAAGGGCTGATGTTGACAAGGGATGGTGCACAAGGGTGTGACCAAGCTCAGACTGTAAATGGTAAGTTATGGGTCAGCTCTGAGTACTCCTACTAACTTGATAATAGTTGTTCATGAACCTCTTGTCCAGGCACCCAAAGCCAGAGAGACATCGCCTACCCCCCAGTCTCTATACGGCCTCACATGGACCCAAGCAACCCAGGCCCTAACCAGGTTCCGCAAAGAATACACGCCTAACTTTCCCTTCGTCACCATTCCAAGTAGCGTCTCCGCCGAGAATCTCGCAAGAGAGAATCCCTTCCTCTTCCGAAGCGTGATTCTGGCCGCCGCGCCGTTCCCAGCCTCTAAACTCTCAAAAGTAAAGCGCAACGTACTTGCGTATCTTGGATATCAGATGCTTGTCGAGGAGGTCAGAACTCTTGATCTCCTACAGGGCGTTTTGGTGTGTATTGCATGGTAAGTAAAGTCCTGGGTTTCGCTTGAGATTGTGACTGACGCATACAGGGCACATTTATGCTTAATCGGGGATGAGCAGGTTACGAAATTGTCGTACTTGGCTCTGGGATATGCACATAGCCTAGGGATCACAAAAAGCTTTAAGGACTCTGATACGAATGTTGGTGAATCAACCATAGCCTCGGCGGACAGAGCGAATGCCGTTGAAGAGAGTCGTGCGTTTCTGGGCCTTTACTGCATTCTATCCGTGTAAGTTACTTCTCATCCGAAATCGAAATGCCCCTATTCTCACAACTCTGGAGCATTTCAACAAAGGGCTTAAGTCAAAATCCCCTCGACGGAAAGTCAATTGATAGAAGATGCGCCGCGCTCGTCGCAACCCAAGCATCGCCAACGGACCTCATTCTCGAACGTACAGTTCGTTTCATCCAGCTAGACGAGCAGCTCACCAAGGGCTTTGGAGAGCCTTATGACCAGGATCGGGCTCGTGCTTATGGATTTCTTCTCGAAGGCCGTGGTCGAGGGTTTAGGACAGATCTGAATCGTCTTGTTGAGCTGGCGGCTGATTTTGATTTTGCAGATCGTCAAAGCACAGTCCAGCTGCATAGCCAGTATCTCCTCGCAAGATTATACGAACCGGCTATTGCTGTTGCCGGCCATCCAGAGGGGCTCGTCGGGCCGTCTATGTATCGCTCTCTGTGCCTGCGTAACGCTTTCGACGCAATCAAGACTTTCTTCCAAGCATTCCAAAGCTCGCCCGCCGAGCAAATTCTACGCCGCTCACTCCTCACCGCAGACCAAGTCGGCTTTGTGACGCTCCTTGCAGCGAGACTGCTACGCATTGACACACCAGACTGGGACGTCGAACATGCTCGAGAGACGTTCCATCTAAGCTCCGTCATAGACAAAGTCGTTGAGAAGATCACAGAAGCAGAAGCCCTGCGAACATCTGCCGTGAAAGTCTCTTGGGGAGAACCAGCGTCACAGGATAAAGATGAGAGGAGTGCTCTGCTGCATGTAGCGCGTAAGATGAGACGGCTGAAAGAGTGGTTTGAGACGAGATCTAGCGGAACGGAGCTGCTGGATCATACGGACGGTAGAGGAGAGGAGACACGGAAGAAGACTGGTTTTGAAGGAGGACCGTATTAGTTCGGGGGTTTGTTGGGGAATACGTACGGCGTGGGATTTTGAAGAGGCTTGATAGGAAATGTTTACTAGAATGAGTTTCTAGTTGTCTTGTAATAATATCATATCAATCATGAGCAGTTAGTTACATGGCCTAGTAAAAAGAACGAGAGCCCAGTGTCATCAACACCTAAACGCCGCATCAAAACCTTTAGTCACCCTTTAATCATGACAGCATCTCTGCAGGTCGGTCACTTTCTCTGCTCTTCCAGCTCATCGTCTTCACCATAAAATTCATTCTCATTCTCATCAGAGTCTTGAGACTGGCCGTCGTCAGACCACTGGAAGCTGTCTTCCTCTGACAACTCAGTCTCATACTCCTCCTCATCCCTCGGGTTTACAAAAGTCTCCCAACAGTCTGGATCAGCAAGATCCACGAGCTCCGCCCTCTCCATCCACTTCTTCTTCAGATTCCCCTCCTCATCGTATGGCTGCTGTCGTGTCCACGCCGTCCATAGACCTACGATCCGGGATGCCTCGGAACTGCTTACGTCGAACCACTCCTTGTGCTGTGCGCTGCAGGTAGGACATTTCTCGGTTTTGCGTTTGCTGTAGAGCTGCATGTGGACGAGCTTCTCGACCTTGACGTGCCAGTCCGCTTTGAAGCTTACGAGAAGCATGGGCGTGTAGCCGCACTGTCTCGTCCACGAGGCCATGCGGGAAACGATGTTGTTCGTGTATCCGATTTTAAGATATGGTGCTGCGGTGCGGTATTCTGATGGCAAGGTATAAAGGTAGAGGAACCCCTCAGGAGTGGTTTCTGTTTGTAGTAGGGGGCGTAGAATCAGCTGCTGAATTGCCTTGTTGGTAGAGGTTGTCGTTCGAGGTGGACCGAATGGTTTGAACTCGTGCTTCGTCGAGATGTCCTTCGAGGGACTGGTCTTGTTTTGTCTGGTCCTTCTGGGAGATGCAGGAGGGAAGACTTGGCTGTCGGTGGTATCCAGAACTCTGGAATTTGCGTCATTTTTGATATGTGACTGAGGAGTATCTGAGATGCTGATGACCGGCTTCATTGCCAACGAAGGCGTCTCGACTTTCTGGCCGACGTTGATGCCACTCCTGAATATCTTGAGGGCGTCCTCCCATGTCGATAGTCGAACAGGTGCTTCTGAACAGTGATTTATCTTACACATGATCAAGAGAGAAAGCTGTTCGAGAAACGGCCTAGAAGTCTCTCTGCTTCCCAAATCGACAATCTCGCCCAAGAGGCTGGAGACACGGGAAGAGTTGGCCGCGCTGATGACCCTTTTGCACCGTCTCTTTTGCTTTGTCTGAGCATGGCAAGTTAATCTAGGGCCGATGCAAGAATCAATGCCGAGAATCTCGCAAAGATCGGGGATTGTCTTGGGCCAGTTGTTGGGAATTGTGAGGGACATGTTGAAAGATGAGTCGTACAAGCCTGGACAGTGTGTGAGAAAGCCTCGACCTCGGCAGTTTGTATGAACAAATATCTGATATGGCATCTGCTGTAAAGATGTTGCTTCATATTAAATAACGTACAAGTCTACTATCCAGGTCAAGAAAACGCCCAGGACAACTAGGCCCTAATGGACGGCCTCCTACTAGACTTTGCACCTCGTTTCAAAGGTGTGACCACAGCCTCACTGAAAGGCTATGATTTTGGACATGGGTGGGCCAACAGAGTACAACCCCTCATGCAGCCTCCAGGCGAGTTTGTGTTGGCAATGGACGTCTGGGCTAGAGATGTTGAGTCAGTCAAAGTCAGTATATGAGATTGCTCATATCATATGAAGCATCCGTTCCCACGACAAAGAAGGCATCTTGTGCCTGAACATGAAATACGCTGTTATTCATGATATTGTAGTTGCAGTGTCTATCAAGACTAAGACTCAGTGATGAGTGTTGGCTGTTGTGTTGGTTGGGCCTTTCGACCCTGGTCACCTGCGCCACTCCTATATGCAGAGTTACATCGAGGCACTCACGAAAACTAACACGCTCGCTGTACGTAGTATGTTCTAATTATACCTCACTATGAGCAAGTCTGCTCAAGTGTGTTTCGAAGAGGGTACGTGACGTATTGGCGCTGAACATGGTGTTGTGTTGGCCATGCCAGTGGTTTGAGACAGGCCACACGGCGGTTATCAAGGCCTAGAGTCACGGCCATGCTGGAGAGGGCGCTTGCAGAGGGTTGTATAAAATCTCATTTATACAGTTTGAAGATTAATGTTGTATTCAATCGTAGTCTCTTTAGATCTTGGCCTTTGGTTTATGCATCGTAGACTCGATCGGTATTCGCGGATGATCCCCAGCCAGCTTCAAGCCTGTGATTCTCTCGAGCTCGTCAACTGTCTCGAATGCCCTTCCTAGATTGACCTTGATCGTTCTAAATCTCTGCTTACGAGCTTCTTTGAGATTCTCCCCAATATCGTCCAAGAAGACCACATCCTGGGGCTCTACGCCCGACCGCCAATCCAGCTCCTGGCCCCGAGATGACTGCGAGTTGTCCTTTGCATACTTGTCTACTTCGGTCACTGCAAGTTGGTACATTCTCGGATCCGGTTTCCGAATCCCAACATGGGCTGATGAGATAAAGACATGGAAAATCTTCCGTAGTGGATCGTCGAAGAAATTGTCGAGATGGAGCTTATGACCGGGTGGGAAGATGACAGTGTTGCTCAGAGCTGCCAGGATGTATTGGCCGCTCTCTTGGAGTCTTTGAAGAGCTGGGAACATCCAAGGATCGTATGCGGTTGAAGCAGCCATCATTTCTTCGAATAAATAACGGGCATCAATAGACGGAACAGGAGGTGTCTTGGTAGGAGGAGAAGGACTTTTGCTCTGCTCTCTGCTGTAAAAGGCTTCCCATCTTGAAGCATCGTGAAGGTCGTCGCTAAATCCATTGAAGAAAGAGTCGTCCATGATTATCTCTCCCCTCTCCAGTCTGTGCCAGAATCCGTTAGGCGCAGTTCTGGAGAGGGAGTAGTTGACCCATCCAGGGGGGATGCCTAGGTTAAGCTCGTAATCAAGGATGGTCTGGAAAGGGGAGACGACCTGGGAGGGTGTTAGTAAATGAAGTTCCAAGTATAGGTGAAAGCATGTTATAAGACGCAATTAAGAATGTATCATGGTTATGGAGGTTTTGACGGGAAATTTGAGAGAGATGAATGACTTACACAGACGCCTCCAATGTCGAATAAGAGCACCTTTGGCTTCTTTGCTTCACTCATGGTTTACTTTAGTAGTTTTGAATTGTCAAAGGAAGGAAAGAAAAGCATGATACACAAAAGTAGAAATAAGTTGGTACTCTGACAATTACAAGAACCAAACCACGAAGTCAATATCAAGATCACCAAGGGTAGTCGATCATGGAGACCGAGGAACCTCGGCACGATTTCCCCACAGTTCAAGGCCAGAGTCAAGAGGATGAAGAGTGGGGACATGACGGAAATTGTTAAGATAAGGGGCCGAGAGATAAGAAAACAGGCAGGTGCTAAATCACGTGACTCGTCACCGACCACAATGCACAATTCTGGCGATAAGCGATCTTCGCAAGGGGGGCTGTTAGGGCTTTGAAATATATCACCCCCACCAAAATTCTGTCGCACACTCCTCCATCACCAACTTCCCAACAGCAACCACCCAGTCGTCGTAGTTGTCCAATACCGTCAAGATGGTAAGTTGAGGCCTATCGCAGAGGAGTGTCTTTCGAGGCTCTCCGCTGGTTCTACATTTTCCATGGCAGAAATGCCACCAATTGCTCATTGAAGAGTCACCGCAAGTTGCTTCGGACGAAGGATGAGCACATCTGAAGCGCAAATTGCTGACTCGGGGTTTTCGCGATAGGTTTTCCACAAGTTGGTCAAGAACAGCGCGTACCACAGGTAAGTGAAACCCATTCAGAACAGAGTTTCTTACCATCCTCGCGGCCTCGTGTTCGTTGATGCTGACAATTTCCCCCTTCAGTCGTTACCAGACCAAGTACAAGCGCAGACAGCAGGGCAAGACCGATTACTATGCTCGTAAGCGCCTCATCACCCAGGCCAAGAACAAGTACAACACGCCCAAGTACCGCCTCGTCGTCCGCTTCACCAACAAGGACATCATCTGCCAGATCGTGACCTCTGAGATCTCCGGTGACAAGGTTTTCGTCTCTGCCTACGCCCACGAGCTCAAGGCCTACGGTATCGAGCACGGTCTTACCAACTGGGCCGCTGCCTACGCCACCGGTCTCCTCATCGCCCGCCGCGCCCTCAAGAAGCTCGGCCTCGACGAGGACTTCACTGGTGTCGAGGAGGCTGACGGTGAGTTCACCCTCACCGAGGCCGCCGAGACCGACGATGGTGAGCGCCGCCCCTTCAAGGTCGTCCTCGATGTCGGTCTCAAGCGCACCTCCACCGGTGCCCGTGTCTTTGGTGCCATGAAGGGTGCCTCTGACGGTGGTATCCTCGTCCCCCACAGCGAGAAGCGATTCCCCGGTTACGACATGGAGTCCAAGGAGCTCGACGCTGACACCCTCCGAAACTACATCTTCGGTGGCCACGTCGCTGAGTACATGGAGACCCTCGCCGACGACGATGAGGAGCGCTTCTCTTCCCAGTTCCAGAAGTACGTCGACGACGATGTCGAGGCTGACGGTCTTGAGGACCTCTACACCGAGGCTCACAAGGCTATCCGTGAGGACCCCTTCAAGAAGGCCGAGTCCGACGCGCCCAAGAAGAGCAAGGACGAGTGGAAGGCCGAGTCTTTGAAGTACAAGACCCGCAAGTCCACCAAGGAGGAGAAGGATAAGCGTGTCCAGGAGCGCATCCAGGCCCTCCTGGAGCAGGAGTAAAAAATTTCTTGCATGACGGACATTTGAGGATTGTTACCTTGGCATTGGGTTTGGAGTTTCGAGGAAAGGACAGGCTCGTTATCTGGGTCGTACGAATGAAAAACAAAGATACCTTCCAGCCAAATTCCATAGCTGCGGTGAACGGGTGTCTCATTGTACTCTATGATTATGACTTGTAAATGTGTGATTTCTTGGTTGTAGACGTAGACCAGGTTGATTTGTGTTTGACAGCTAACGCAAAGGTGATTTCGTACTCGAGTTACTCTGGACAGTTGTGAAGACGTTAGCTTCGACGCAATATGTATGCAAGTCAAGTGGCACTGGCGGGAATGTATCTTCATAGGCATCCGAGCTGGCAATGAGTTATTTGAACTGAATATTTCGATTTTGTTCACGATGGTTTCGATGGTTTTCATGGTCTGGCTCTGGGGCGCTTAGTCAGCCTGATGACAGAGCCTACCTATCAAGTCAGAATGTAACACAATAATCAGGCAAGTTCATCGCGACAATACTCGTACAGGTTTACCCGCTGTTGTCAATAGAGTACTATGCACGGCCATTTGATATCTTAACGTCATCAGAAGGTCTCTTGGCCATCAGTAATCAACACCTATGTATATATCCGTAGTATTGAATAACTATAGGGCCATTAGGAAAATGAGGATCTCGTCAAGCCCTAGGGGGGCGGAGAAGTGGATGCAGAAATGACGAGACCCTGAGTCCTCCCCCCCTCGACTGTTGATCCGTGCATAATTATTACTCTCGGCAGATTGACTCGGGGACGGATGCGGTTAGGAAAAGTGAAGCAACGGGGCGGCCGAGCCGTTTGTACCGAGTATCAAACGGAAGAAGAAGAAAAGCTGTCCCCAAAACGGACCCAGCTGACAATCTTGCAATCAATCTGCTGGAGCAGTGACGACTTTTCAGGACAATATTTCATGAGGCAAATGCTCCTTGTAAGTGATGTAACGGAGCTCTTTCGGCCTTTGTTCTGACCTACCATCCTCCTTTAATTGGGCCCCTTGCCTTTTCGCCCTCTCTTCTCGTCTCCACCTGAGCCGATTGTTGCACCAATATTATTCATTTCTCTTCCTTTTTTCGTGTGATCCAGGGTAACTTGATGACATAGCCGCCAAGAAAAGAAGGGTTTCCATCATTCAGGGCCCTTTTTTCCCGCTTTGCTTTCGAGACATTTACGACAAGGTGCATGGCTTCATGGATTTATGGCAGGGGTTATTATGTCCTTCATCTTCTTCTGTAGTAGTAAGTACGTGTGCATGATGACGGGCAAAATGTGTAATGAAAGGTCATTTTTGTATCCCCTGTTGTACGATAATATGTCATGAGGTTGAGATGGCTGTTTATCAGGCATATTGTACAATCTCAAGACCTTCACCCGCCTTAGAATACTGTAGCGCTCACTAGATACCATTATTACAAAGCAAAATAGACAGTGTTCATGGATTCTCCCGGCCCTCAATCAAAAGGGGCCGGGCTGATGCCAGGGCCCGAAAAAGCTGGGGAACCGATAAAGTGACAAGAGACATGTAGTACAACACCAAGTCTTGCAAGTCTATCTAGCACATTAGTTGCCCGCTTGAAGCCTTTTCTACCCGTCTACTCCAGGTTTGTTGCTTAGCAGGATGATGGTGACATAACGTGCAAGAGAAGAAGAGATTATAACACATTATGATCTTGTCTGGATATCAAGGATATATACCCAATCATCAACCTTGTATAATAGTCATCAACCAGGTTTTGCTTTGGTAAGCACAACTACAGCTGACGAAAAAGGTATTCGCCGCATCACCTCTTCCGACGTCAATGAAAGTTCATGGTCCTTATCAAAAGTATCTCTACCTGGCAGAACTGGAGCTTTCGCCATACCCCACCGCTACACTGCTCAACCACCTTGGCGGAGAAGGAGCCTCAGACATTCGCTTTTCTTTTGTTCTCTGATATACAATTCCTCGGCTGCTTGTGCTAGAGTCTATTACTCGGTTCGTTTTGTTCCTATCTTCTTGGAGGACACTCTTTATCCAAGGGAAATAATGTCTGTAGACGTCCCAACGCAACTTGATTTAAACTCCGATCCGCCTACTAACGTTAGTACTAGGTAGTTAGTGGAGGGTTAATATATCCCTCCAAGTAGTTGTACATGTTCAAGGTGGCTAGGTAGGACAAGCGCTCCCGTCACTTTGCGCCTAGGTACCCAGCCAGCCCGCCCCGATCATGCTTCGACCCTCGTTTAGCGGGCACTTACTACGTAGTAGCACTCCCAGAACCCAGGCCAGAGGGCTGGACTGGGCCTTACTCTACCTATCCAGCGCCGGCGCCAGCGCCATTACCAGCGCCATTACCAGCCCACCAAACGCTCATCCCATCCATCTCCAGGTTCGGCTCGACTCCCACCGCATCTACAACACTTGTTGTTCCTCTCCTCTTTTCCATTACTCATCCCGCCTTGTTGAGCTTCGATTTCAAACATAATTCCTTCTTCACATCCATAACGCTACCGCTCTCAACTCGATAGTCAACCACCTCTAGTCGATATCTCACCATGGAGCAGGTTCACGGCATAGACGTGAGCTGGATGACCCATGGCGCACACAAAGGCATGTCGTCAGTCGCCACCTGGCAAACACCAACTGCTGCTGAGATGCGCGCTTCATCACTGCGCCAAAGCTGTTGAAATAGGCTCACCAGACTGACTTCTTCATTAGACAAGACGCAGAAGAACTCCCCGCCCTCCAAAACATCCTCGCCCGCCCTCCCCCGACAAATCCCCGGCGCAACTCCTCGGTCCAAATCCCCGGCTTCGGCCACACCAGACAATGCCCTATCTACAACTCCCACCTCTACCAGCGGCCAGTCCACGACGCAAAACGGCTCTGGTGTACCGAAGAGACCTGGCCGATCAGGTTCAATAGATAAACCGACCCCATCCGGCACCTCCCCTGGCCGTCGCAACTCATGGTTCTCCAATATCTCGGCCAAGTTCTCGTCCAGTACGCCTCCCACAAGCGCCCCTTCACAAGTCCAACCACCGCAGTCACCAACCGACCCCTCTGAGCCCATACCCCCAAAGTTCACGCCCACAAGGAATGCCGTGCTGCAACATGCCTCCAAACCCGAGGGAACTGGTCCATATGTCCCAGCCCCACCAAGAAGTGGCCAGGCCGGCTTTCTAGGAGTCTTCCGCCGGCTTTCATCGTCCGGTGGCAACCTGGGGAACGGTGGTAAAATGGGGCATGGACTTGTCGACAGAGTGGTTCTGAACGTGGATCAAGACCGCGAGCGGTGTCCCATTTCCGAGCTTCGCTGCGCCAAGCTACGGAGGGTGGCATTCTGTGTAGACGTCGAGATTGCTCCGATGCCCAGGTACGCCGATGCCGAACCTGCTGTACTCCCCAAGACCACCGACATGACGCAAAAGAAGAAGATGACGGAAAAGGGCGAGGGAGACGCGCTCAAAAACCCCAAAACCATCGAGGAGCAAAAAGAAACGATTGGCGTCGTGGCAAGCACTGGTGAGCCATTGCCCAAAGAGCCTGAGAAGGAGGGGACAGACACTACATCAAAGAATAAGAATCAAGATATCAATATTGATGCTACGCCCGCCCCTGAGAAGAAGGAAGAAAATACGAAAAAGAAGGAAAAGAAGAAGAAGAGCGAGGAAGAGCGCAAGGCTAGGAAAGAAAAGAAGCGCAAACTTGCCGAGGCCAACGGATCTATTCCCATGGAACTTCGATTCGATAGTAGCGACGACTCGTCTGTCAAGACTTCCTCGGGAACTGCCACCCCAAAGACGACCTCGTACCCGACCACGAATCCTGTCCGCATCTATAGGAGATGTTGTCAGCTCCGTGAATCCCCCATCCTCAAAAAGATTACAGAGCAGCTTTCCGATACGTCCAATTATTCTTCTTCGACGGGCGTGGTGAACAAGCTGGATCTGACCGACTATTGGCTTCAACTACCCGATCTTGTCACGTTAGGAGATTATCTGGCTGTTGTGCCTGTCAGAGAAGTCATCCTGGACAATATTGGTCTAGGTGACGAGGGGCTGAGAGTTATCCTGGCCGGCCTACTCGCGGCCAAGCGGCCTATTGTCAGGCGTGGCAAGCCCAAACACGACACCGAGGAACAGGGGGGTGTTGTTGAGCGACTTGTGCTCAAGAACAACAAACTTGGCCCTGATGGGTGGAAGCACATATCGCTATTCATCTATCTATGCCGGACTATCAAGTTTCTTGATCTCTCCCAGGTTCCCTTCCCACGTCAACCTCAAACACAGCAAAACGGCTCGCTATCCAGTGGAGTTTACATACCCCGGAGCATCTCAGACATTTTTGCCAAAGCCCTAGGAGAGCGCCTGGGTGGATCGTCACTCGAGCTTGTCAATCTCGGCCAGACGGGTCTCAGTACCGAGCAGCTGGGATGCGTGATTGACGGTCTGGTCAAGTGTGGAGTACGCCGCTTGGGTTTGTCGCGCAACAGTCTCGATGCAGAGGGTATGCAGCACGTGGTCAGATTTCTTGCCGCTGGTCAATGTGAAGGTATCGATCTTGGAGGAAATGATCTCAGTGACCACACAGAGGCGCTGGCTTCAGCCATTCGGGAGGATGCATCGCTCTGGGCCATGGGTGTAGCTGGTTGCAGTTTGACGCCCTCTTCACTCTGCAAGATCCTGCCTGCGCTCGTGAAGCTCAAGAACTTCCGCTTTATCGATCTGTCGCAAAACCCCGCCCTGTTTCAGTCAACCCCCAGTGCCGTGGGTCTACTAAGAAGGTAAAGCGTACTCTTGTCCAAGAGCATCAATGTTCATGTGCTGACCCCTAATAGATACCTACCCAAGATGACAGCGCTCAAGAGGATAGATCTCGAAGACGACCAGATGACCTCGGAGCAGGCTATTGCGCTAGTCGAGGTGCTCCCTGAAGTGCGTTCGCTCGCACACATCAACCTCCTCAACAACGCTGAACTGGTCGAATTGGCCGGCGCCACGACCGAGGAAGCACAAGAGGAAGCGTGTGCCCTATACGCTTCTCTAATGGCAGCAGCCCGTGTTTCTAAGAGCCTCGTCTGTGTGAATATCGAGGTGCCCAATGACCATTCAGGAGAAATAGTCAAGGCCATGGCCAAGCAGGTTGTTGCGTATTGTCTGCGAAACATGGAGCGGATACCCGATGCCGACGTGGCTACGACTTTGGCAGAGGCCACTGGCGAAGGACTGGACAAGACAACTTATTATCCCGATGTCCTTGCCCATTTGGTCGGCCATGATGTGCTTGACCAAGACGAATTGCCGGATGACAACAGTTCTGCACCTGACGAGGACTACGTCATTGGTGGCACTGGCGTCGTCAAGGCACTGCAATGCTGTCTGGAGAACCGTGGCGACGAGTCCCGTCGGCAGTCTGGTGAATTCATCCGTGATGTTGAGAACGGTGTGTCCAGCTCAGCTGCTTCTCTCCCGCCCACGGCGGGCAAGGCAAAAGACATGTCGAAACATCTTCTCGCGGGGGCTCGTAAGATTCGTCTCCGTCTGCAGCCCGCGCTGCTAAAGGCCAGGACACTCACGGCTGACGAGCACAACCTGCGAAGATTGCTGTTCCTGGACGACACGCTGCAGGGTATTATCAAGCGATTCGAAGATGAGTACCCAGATACGCGAGAGCCAGACAGAGAAGAGAGCCCGCGCACCGCGGCCAAGGGAGTGGAAGAGTTACCTGTCGTGGCACTTGCAGAAGACCCCTCGTTTGCGCTGTCTGACAACGAGGATGAGTCGGAGCTCATCGTGGCCAAGCCGCTGTCACGATCCAACTCGATGGCCAAAACGTTGGCGGAAGAGGAAGGCCGAATTCTTCGTGCGGGTCATCGTTTCCGAGTGGGCTTCTTCAAGAAGGAACAGATTGATCTGTTCAGCTCGATTGACGACATTGGGTCGGACCCGAATCACGTACACATGCTCTCGGAGTTGGCCGAGGATATCGGCGGAGAGCTCTTGGAGATTGTCAAGGAGAAGGGACCCGTGCGGGCATTCAAGGAACACCGTGACGTCGCGCTCAAAAGCATGGAACTTAGCGACCCTGAGCATTGGGAGCGTTTCGCAGAGGCACAGCACAAGGCTCGAGCTAACATCACCGTGCCCGCCGAGAAGGCCACCGAGGCCGCGGATGAGAGTGCTATTGCCGATTAAGGGTCCCGTCGTTGATTAAAGGGCTGTACATTTTGACAATGGGTGGGAGCTCATCCGGTTGGATTATACACGATGGAATTGGATGAAATGATTGCGCCGCACAAAGCGCACAACGATTGCATATAAATGGCGCTCGTTACTTGGATTATATTTATGTTTGAGCGGGAGTTGTACTGGTGTTTACCGGGAAATGGGACCTATATCGTCTTGAGAGTAAAACATACGGAGAAGCTGAATGTTGATGGAGTATGAATAGAGGTTGCCATGCTCGTATTGCGATATGGTAACCTTTGCAGCCAACGTCCAATCTACACTAGTGAGAGGGTTGATTTCCTCTCAGAAACAATCGAGGTAATTCGAGATTCCCTCTCTCAACATGGACTCTGTACGGCTCGACCGGAGGTGGCGGGGTGTCTGATCAAGGAGGGTCATATTTTATTTTTGGCATCATTCGCAAAATGACGTTGTGTTTAGTTCAAGCCCTGTGAGAAGAAACAGAAAGAAAAGTATCCAGCTTGATGCAAGTGAAAGAGACCAGGGGAATTAACTGATCGACAAGTCAGAAAATCCACTCTCTAGTCTAACCTGTTAATTATCTGGTCAAGCCAGGTAGGAAAGTGACGAGAATATTCAAGGAGAGAGCTCTGTCCCAATCCACAATTACAAAACACTCAAGGCCCTGGCTCAGCCTGCAATTTGCGCTAAACCGTTGTTCGAGACATGAATCTTTGGGCTATACCGTTTACGGACTCAGTGGGGTGGGGAGTCCAAGGGTCGTGGTTTCCTACTCGAACGTCTAGAGCCTCAGACTTGAGGTTTTAACAAGGCAAGGACTCATGTCTCGTTTTACTCCTTCATCATTGTCATTTGTCTGTGCTTTCTTCTTCTTCTTCTTCTTCTCCTTCTTCTTCTCCCAACCGCCTGGGCTTAGGGAGTCTATAGTCGAAGAGCTATATATGCTCATGGGGAGGGTTGATGAGTTGGCAGTTGATGACTGTTAAATGACAGCAAATACGCAAAACTACACTTGGTAGAATACGGTAATTCCTTACTCAACACATCTCTTTTCTCTCTCCCAGATCTAGAACTCTTTTTCCCTTTCTCCTCAATCTTATTCCTTGGATCAATCCCATTCCCTTGTTCTAGGTCTCAGCCCACCTACAACCTCGAGTCTCTGGAGCCCTGCGCTGATGCCGAAACACGGGCACGTCCCATCCTAACGATTGAGTCGTTGGCATCTGACGGATGTGATTGGTCTATGAATATCCTAAAACCATCATTCACATTCATGCGGGTGCTTGTGCAGCCTGGATGAGACATGGGTCATTGTCCCCTTCAACAAGGGTCTTCCTAGTGCCCGTCACGAAGGGCCAGGATCCCTCAACTCATGTTGATTCAAGAGCAATGATCATGCGTTATTCATGTCGTTCTTCTCTGTTTCTCTCTCACCTCAGGGATTTCCTCGTCTTTCATCCTACTACATCTTTCTTCACTGCCTCTCATTCACATTCATCCCCTTCCATTCCGTTCCATGTCTCGTATTTCTACTTTCACAACCGTCTGATGACAGTTGTTGATTCCTTTCTTACTCTCGTTCATCTCTTGTTACTTCCTTTCTTCTGTTTGTTTCTATTTTCACATCATCATCTTGACCCTAGTTCTATTTCTCGAGGCTGGCTGTGTTCCTCAACGTTACCTTCTGCCTGATAACTTTCAGCCCTGCTTGAGATTGTACGCGACCTATCCGTAGTAGCATCGAAAGTAGACATATCTACTCTTGTTTCATTCCCTAGCCAGGCGCTACGGCTCATTGACTCCCATCCCATCCTCTCTCTCTCTCTCTCTCTCTCTCGACTCATTCATATCAAAAACCGCAAGCCTCTTCTAAAGCAGAACCAAATGGAGGGTACCGCTCCCCCATCTGCACGCCAGTTCCGGCCATGGATTTGGGAGAAGCCGGGCTCGGTCATGAACTTTGAGAGGTAAACACACATGTCCTAAATGCAACACCAACGTATGTATATACTCACACAGCTTGACTCTCAGCATCTCCGAGGAACCAAACCAGGGACGTCCACCCACGAGCCGGACTCGCGGCTTCACCACATCCTCCTCAGGTCGACAAACCGTCCGATGGCCTTTCCACAGCTTTTCCAACTCCCGATCCTCCATCCCAAACCCCCCCCGCCGTGTCTCCAACGCTCGATCAGGTTCACTCGCTCAAAGCAGCGGCTCCTTTCCACGTCGTGCCGCTGGCAGCATCAGCCGCTCTGTGTCAACCGTTCTCACAAGCGACATCATCCCCGATTATGTCGTCCACTTCCTCCGCGGCGAGACTCCCGAAACACTTGCCCGCAAGCACCGCATGGCCATTCCTCACAGCCCCGAGCCGTCTCGGTTCCCCCGTGATTACAGGATGGATCGCTACTCCAACAACTCGGACGACATCTCACTGGGCAATTCAAGACCGGGAACACCGCGCGCAGAGAGGGAGAAGATGCCCTGTGACACGATGCAGCCCACCAACAGAAAGTCACTGGCCGGTTGGAGGGGAGGTGTAGCTGTGAATCTCCTACTAGCCTTCTTAGTCCTGTTACCTGCCGTCGTATGCCTGGCAATCGCTTCGGCCAAGGGCCATGTGGGACTTGAAGACTCGGCCTTTATGGATGGAAGTCCCAGGAAAGTACGAGATGTTGGTCGTGGAATTCAAGCTGCTGTCAACATCTTTGCTGTCATGCTCATAGCAGGCGGCAACTATGTTGTTCAGATCTTCGCCAGTCCAACAAGGGCTGAAGTAGGCAATGCTCACGAAAAGCGCAAATGGCTCGACATAGGTGTTCCAACTCTTCGGAATCTTGGTGGTATCTCGAAAACTCGAGCTATCCTCTCGGTCATTGTCATGCTGCTTGTTGTCAGTTCCCAAGTAATGTGAGTCGTTTCCCATACCGTACCAATGCGGGCCTCTGAACTGACTGGTGCAGCTATAATTCTGTGGTCATCATCTCACATACAGCGCCTGCCACTAACATTGCGCTTGTCTCGACATCGTTCGTCAGTGCCGCAACTTTTGTTGATACCGGAGCCATGTCCCATGCGGCTCTCATCGATCTTCAGAAGCAGGCCAGTGACGATCTCCTTGTACGACTCGACGCCGACGAATGCCTCTCCACTTTCAACAACCTGTTCCAAACCAAGTTCCGCTCCGCCCTCATTGTCACGCATGATTCTAAGGCAGACGTGCTTATTCAGAGTGCTGAGGGGACTTCTTTGGCCGATTTACTTAAGGACCTGAAGTGGGATAAGAGCTCTATCGACTATTGCCTGGCCGACGCTGCCCGGGAATCTTCTTCATCGCTCAACGTCAACGGCCCTCTTCTCGTAGCCATCAATCTCATCAACGTGCTCTTTGTCGCTTCGCTTGTTATCGTCCTGGTGTTTGCTCTCACCTGTCGCAGCTTCAACCCTCTTGTTACTCTCGGCGACGCCTTGGCTTCCTTCCTCGCCAATCCTGACCCGAGCACCCAGGACTCATGCCTCATTACCAAGAGTGAAATCAGCAAGGGATTCTGGGGCGAGCGTGAGGCTAAGTACTGGTTCACGCAGTCGAGCCGTTGGTACCATGTGCCTTCTTTCACCCGATGGACGGTCTGGGTGTTGACCTGGTTCTTCCCCGTTGGACTTACAACGGCAGCAATGACGCTGGCAGCCATAGCGGGTCCCAAGAACCCGTACGCGTCCTTTGAACAAGCCACAGTGGTTTATAAGACTCCCGACGGTTTGCCGCGAACTGGTCTCGCCGTTGTGGCCGCGCTCCCGCATCTACTTCTTAGCGTTTTATACCTGACGACTAATGCACTCTTGACCACGTGCTATCTTTCTCACGAGTCTTCGCAGTATGCCATTGGATCACCTCTACCGCTGCGTGTATCGACAGGACAGCCGATTGGTTCTCAGACCACGTCCCTCTACCTCACTCTGCCGCGTCCGGTATCATGGGTCCTCTTCTTCCTCATCACAGGCATGGCGTTCCTCGCCAGCCAGGGAGTCACTCTTGTGTCTATCAACCGCGACCAGGGCCCCCCGATATCCGGCGTTGGCTTCACCCCTCTGCCTCTCCTCCTCCTCGGGGCTCTCCTCTTGGTAATGGGCTTTGGTGTGCTGGGCATGTCACTCCGCAAGATTGACCCGCGAGGCGCCGTTGAGAGCGGCCAGCCGGCGGGTAACCCGCTTGCTCTCCGTGGCGGATCGTGTTCAGCAGTCTTCAGCGCCCGATGCCATCGTGTGCCGCGGGAAAGCGCTGTGGAGACTTCCCAAGTACGATGGGGCGTGGTGCGGGAAGGTGTGGGGATGAATGCAGGACACGCGACGTTTTCGAACCGGCCTGTTGGTGACGTTTTGGTAGGGAGATCATATGCTTAATCGAAAGTGGGCTTGAAACCATAGAGGGACAACCCCCGCGGGGCTTTCCAGGGTAAAGTGCATGCTTGCGTTTTTGAGGGTTATGAAGGGTCATGTTGCATAATTGCTCAGTCAGAGAGCAGGCTCAGACGGTTGCAACAATGTTTTCTTGTTTTGGGATAGCTATGGTGTTTCTGTTATTGGATTATATGGTTTTGTTGTACGTATACCCAGCATCTCAGCGAGAGTTATAGTAGGGATAAAAGTTGGAGTGGTTTAACTCGATCTTAAAGGTGTTTTGTAGATACTGTAATTATTTGTATTATTTGAATCGTCCTGTTTGTAAGAACAACTATCAAGTTGACAACATTAGTTATTGGACACAAAGTGTGGTTAGCTTCGCCGCTGGTTTCCAGAAAACCCGAGGGGCCTTTGAAGGTCATGAGAAAGTTTTGGCGGAGGTGAGCTGAGCTGGAGCTGGGGGTTTGAATCAACATCGTGGCTGGAGATTCCAAGCCAGGGGATTCTAACGGGGGTGAGTAACGTCAAGAGTATGTTATTACTTGCTCCTCCCAAACAATAGAGGTCTCGTCATCAAGGACAGTGCGGCATCTGAGGTAAATGGCGTCAGGGACAGAGCAAATAGCGTTTTTCCCCACGCGGTTGTTGGACAAAGGATAACGCGCCTTTCTTGGATGAATTTCGGGGGGTTGTTGTTTTGGAACGGTGAGAGGAGCTCCGCAAAAATCGAAAGAGAGCCACAATCCTTTGGATGCACCCCCTCCCCCTGGGAAGAATAGAGATATGAACAGAACATCGGACGATTCCGCACCGCCACACCTTTCGACGGTCAGACGGTTCTTACAACGTCTACGAAAGTATTGGTTGCACTTTTTTTTGTTACTCCTCCCCCCCTCGGGTTCTCTTGCCATGTTGATGAGGGCCGTCACGTGTATACATACATCCAACCGCGAGACGTACGACTCTGGGTTGTTTGAACGCCTTTGTTGGGCAGGAACGGAAAGAGAGTCTTCTATGGTAAAAGAATACAACCGTGTGAGAAAGTCAGAGGAGAAAAGGGAAAGAACAGAGAGGTTCCACTCTAGGTACCGAAGCCAGGAGCCCTTCTGGATGGGGAGTGTGACTGCCTGCCACACTTTCCCCTTTGAATGGGTCCACCCCCATGGCATTCAGATCTCGGGTACGTACCGTCGAGATGTAAAAGAAGGCTCTTTCCCATATGCCTTTGTTCTTATGCCCTTGAGATCTCTCTAAATATCTTGTTTAAATACCGTCCATCTCTTCACTCTAAATTTGGGTTTTTTCCCTCCCGTCTTCCCTCTACCTATTATCCATCTGGTTGAATATTAATTCTCATCCAGCAACTCAACTCATCTGTGCAACAACACCTGGCTTACACCACCACAACCACCACCACAACCACAAGCAACAAAGCCGTCAAAATGACTTACACAATGACCGCCCATCTCTGCAAGCAGATCTACGCTTCCTGGCGCCAGGCCCGACAATCTTCCCCCGAACTCGCCATCTCCAGCTCTCCTTCCTCATCGACCTTTATCCGCCCCCTCTCCCGCTCTCCCTCTCCGTCCACCTCGTCGCGCCTTGAACGGCGACCTTCCAACGCTTCAGAATCAGAATGGAGCTCCAACGGGCGTCACTGAGAAGGCTGTTGAGATTTTGAAGAACCTTTTATTACAAAGAACATAATATGGGGCTTTCCCTTTTTATTTTTATTTTTTATTTTTATTTTATTTTTGGAAGATGTGCAACGACACCACCACTGGCGTATAACGCAGCTTTTTTTTTCCTTGTTACGCGGCTGGCCACTTCCTTTTCTGCACTCCTTTTCTTGCAAGCATGGGTTGGTATTCTGCATTTACTTGGGTTTCCAGACGCTTTGCTTTTGAATATCCTCGAAGGCCAACCATTCAACAAAGGAGTCCGTTCTTGATCACGGAGACTCTCGAACATTGACTACAACCCATGACACTCAACCGACCAAAACTCTCATACAACAATACGCGTCTTACAGCACGCATCCCACCACCACCCAAATGACCATCATCATCATCTGCCCAGACAAGTCAACAAACAGAGTTGAGGAGAGATCTTGAGAGCTCCACCAAATACACGACTGGAAGAACGTCAGAGCCAGTGGGGACTGAGCACGTCTTATCTGGCAGCATCGCAACATGCCATGAACCCACTTCTCACTCATGACTCTTTCAACCTCGCAGCCTCTCACCCTCTCACCCTCTGTTAAAGGAACCTTACCCCACCCTACGAACCACCATCCACAGCTTTGGGCCACTTGACGGCATCATTTCTGAGAGAAATGGCCAGGGGATGGGCATGATCGTTCAAACACGGCAGATGTGGAATGGGAACTTGGGAGGTTTATTCCTCAAACATTTGACCCCATTCTAAGACTGGTTTCAAAATATAGCCAGCAATAACATATGCTTTTCCCTTCCTTGCTTTTTTAAATAGATACCCAAAATGGATACATAACTTCATACTTTTTTTTCTAAGATTTCGTCCCTTTTAAAGATGAAGCACAAAACCCAAATGGTGCTGCATTCATCTAAAGTGAGAGTACCCAGACAAAAAGTTGAGATCTGTGTACACGGAGTGACAGCAAGATCACCCTCATGGTCAAACACAAAACCGCCTTACATAAATAGACAACCCCCGCTTTTCCCACTCACACCAAGCCCTTGATCCCGCCAAGATGGCCTGACAATCTGCCCATGTTCCTGAGAGAGGAAGAGCTCCCCCCAGGAAATGATCGGGACCTCCCGCGTCCCCTTCTAGAACTGTGGCTGATGAAATACGGAGTAGATCACGTGATGGACATTTGATGCTCGTCCTCTGTCGAAAGAAACAAGTAACTAGACGGTGTTTAGGCATTTTCAGATTTTATGTTGTATGGGCTCGTCTATCTTTTATGGAGAGATCAAGCAGAGCAAGAAAAGCCTAGATTGATCGGGTGATAGATATACTTTTGAAATGTCGGATGTATCATGCCACTGGAAAGTAGCAATCATAACATAGCAACAAAATATCATTTTGACAATACATGCCTACACGTTTTCAACACTCATGATACGGAACCCTTGGGTGCAGTTCTTGTTGCTCCCTCGACCGGCCATGTACGTTTCGAGTACCTTGTTCATTCATCCTCGTCGTCTCTCATCAATGTCCTGTTTCTTTTCAGCGACGTCATCCAATACTACTTCCAACCAAAGTCAACATCTCACAAGTCATCCATCACTTGCATCTGTAACGCGCCGTTTATGTGCATCTTGTATCGCCGTCAATGTTGAATGATCCTTTCCTCAACTGTACCTAGCCCTACACTCGTTGTCACTACCCCTCTTTTACATTGCTGACGCAGCCATCGTGTTGAGCGTCGGCTTGGCAGCGTTGCGACGCAGTGGTCCATTGCCATCTTCACTGCTGCCATCAGGAGACTCTTGCAGAGCCACATTGCCCTGAATACGGCGCTTGGCTTCCCGCTTCTCGGCTTCGGTGATGTCAACGATGTTCTTGCGCATATCGGGAGTCCACTGAGCTTGCTCGGGAGAATGACCAATCGACATGCCAACTCGGACCTGTGTTTAACGTTAGCCGTCAAATCTAACCATCATATGAGAATCATGACCTACCAAAGTCTCGAGTGCTTCGCTTGCATTGTCGGACAGGTCATCGTCGAACCGCATCCTGTTTGGCTCAAACAGCAGCAACACCGTGCTGCCGCCAAACTTGAAGTATCCTAGCTCCTCGCTACGGTGCACCGTCTCGCCCTCTTGGCGGGTAATGACAGTGCTGCCCACCATCATTGCACCAACGCAAATCACCATGACCCGACCATGCTCCTGACTGTCGATCGGTACCAGCACTCTCACATTCTCACCGTAAACATCGAGGGCTGACCGAATGGCCATGGGGTTGACGGTATAGTATTCTCCCTCGATAGACTTGGGCTTGCCCATAACACCATCGACGGGAATGTGGAAGCGATGGTAGTCCTGTGGCGCCAGCCGGAAGATTCCCAGCGCGCCGCCTTCGTACCGGGCCGCGTCCTCGGGGTATGCATCTCCCAGCAGTCTCTTGAGGTTGAATTCGCGGCCCTTGACCCAGATCTTTGTCGCCTGGTTTATCGAGTTGAACACGATGCTTCGACAATCAGCCGGAGACACGATGATACGCGGGTTGTCGGGTGCAGAGCAGGGACGAGCACCAGGCTTAAGAGCACGGTAGAAGAACTCGTTGAAGTTCTTGAACTGATCCAGAGGCAACAAAACCTCGGCGATGTCGAGGCCGTGGAAGTCGATGAACTTTTCAATCTCATCCTTCGATGCAGGATCGTCGAACTTCTTGCCCTGCTTGATACTCAAGTTCTTGAGAAGTTTTCGGACTGTTGCGAGTTAGCCACTAAGTCATCTTCAAGCGACCAAGCACCACTTACTTCTCTTGTTCTCCATCTCTCGCGACTTGAGACCCTTGTACAGCAAACGGATGCCGAGCCTCACGTAGACGCTCATCTTCTCCTCGTTGATCTGGCCGGTGAGACGGTCCTGGACCAGGATGTTGGCCGAATTGGCACCCAACTTATAACCACCGTACGAGATTTTGGTGATAACCTTCGAGTACCACTTTCGCTGCGCCTGGCTGGCGGTTACGAAGCCACCCACAAGGACGTTGTTGACCTGGCGCCAATCCTGGCTGGCGCATGTGGCGATGTGCGTGATGATGTCGGCATCCTTGCGCTTGTTCAAGCGCGGCTGGTGACAGATGGGGCATTCACGAATCTCCACCACGTGCTCCTCACTACGTTCATCGCCACTGTCCCTGTCGAGAGGGTTGCCATCCTCGGTCGCAGGAGTCCTCAACTCGGGTACATTCGCAGTCGAGGCGGGTTTTCCAGACGGTGCGTTGAGATCCAGGACGCTGGAATTCTCAGAGTTGGCTGGGCCTGTATCGGTACCCTGGCTGGGTATGTGAAGAAGGTTCTTCATATCTGGGACAATGTTCTTGAGTTTGTCACCAACATTGCTGGAGGATTTTCTTCTGTGGTGCTCAAGCTGGTCTTCGAGACAGATGACGGCCTCATCCATGGTAAGCTCCCAATCCTCGTCATTGTCAGCATCCAGGTGAGGGAAACGGTCGAAGAAGGTGTCAATGGTAGTCTCGCTGAGTGTGGAGCCCAGCGACTCGAGCATGGTCGTCAGCTCAATCCTACTAATACGGCCGCTTTCATCGGCGTCGTACTGGCGGAGCATGGCTCGCCAGAACTGCTGTCGAAGGGCAGGATAGGGCATGTACTTGGCACGAAGGTAGATGACGGGATTGTGCTTATCCTCCCACTTTTCCAGATTCTTCATCTTGAGGGGTACATGATAGTTGTTGAAGTCGTTGTCTTCGGTATCATGGGCATCAGCCTCGACGCCAGTGTTGGCGAGCGCGTCAGCGGGGGTCAGCATCGCACGGCTGGCGGCGCCGGGGGCAGATGTTGGGTCAAGGGACACGGTGCTCGTGCTCGACGTGTTCTTGCTAATGGGAGGGCGGATCATCTTGCTGAGACTCTGCGAGGACGACGTACGCGACATGCCAAGTTTCTTGAAGCGAGACCGAGAGGGAGGGCCAGGTAAAGCCTGGGTAGGAACACGCAGGTCATACAGGCCGGTTTCTGGGTTCGCTTTGGGGGCCTTCTCAATCAACTCCCTGACGGGGAGGTTACAAGAAGCGATGAAGTCGTTGCCCGAGTACCTATCATGGTCGATGACGGTGAAGGAAAACGAGTATTGCTGCTCCTGGCTCTGGATGTGGAAGAGCATCTTTTCGTTGAAGACAGGATTGAGATTGTGGCGGACACGTCGAGTCCGGTATGTCTTCTTACCCAGTGAGGCAACAACAAAGGGGTCCATGTCGAAGCTTGTGCGGGTCAGGTTGTGCTCGGGAGGCAAATCGGTGATCCTGGTGATCTCAAGGAAGATGATGCCCACGACATCGGATTCGCTGGCGAAGGCATAGGGGTTGTTACGCCGCCTCTTCTTGAGTCCTCTGATGCGAAGGCGTCGTCTACGTTTCTCGGCTGTCTCAGGCTTGGAGGGATCGTCATCGTCGTCATCGTCGTCGTCGTCTTCTTCATCGTCTTCATCGTCGTCATCGTCGTCGTCGTCTGCGGTGGTGCTATCGCCAGTGGGGACAGATCTGGGGACTGTGGTCGGTCCTAGGCTGGGCGTCATGGAGGGAGTGGCATTTCGAGAGGAACCGATGGCGGAGGAGCTGGCGAAGGCTTGGAACTTTTCGAGAATCTGCTGTGGGGTGGCGGCAGGGTTCGAGGTGTCGGTGAGGGTAAAACGAAGCTGAACCTCGCCAGAGACAACGCTCGTCTTCTTGCCTGGGCGCTTGCTCCGAACGCGATACCAAGTCGGTTCCTGCTGAGTCTTATCGTTGTTGAAGATTTCCTCAAGCGCAAGGTCGAATTCGCCAAGGTAGTCTTTGCCAAAGCGGTCCTTATCCCAGCAGATGACATCGAGGATGAGGTTATTGGTCGAGGTAAGAGGGATTATTTCCGTCACGTTCCATTCGGGGTTCAAGGTCTTGGAAACGGAGTGGGTGACAATACGGTTGTCACCGCTGGAGAGAACGAGATACTGATGGGAGGAAGAACCTGTCAATACTCATGAAGCCGGCTTGAAGGGGAGGGGAGAACTCACGGGGTCGGAGGTGCCATTACGATCTTTTGCAGCGAGATCTCTGGCCTGATGAAGCAAAAGTGGTTAGCAATCTTGCAGTCTTGTTCATGACCATCATGAATAGTGTCTTGTGATGTTGGGTCGTAATTTAGAGCAACTGAGTAGCGTCTCATGGCCGAGGAAAGATGTTGGGTTGGGTAGAGAATAAGCACCACACAGCTGACGTACCTTGATTATGTCGACGTTGAGGGCGAGTCCAGAGCCAGCATCTTGTGATGGGCCGAGGTGGTCGTTTTTTAAGCGCATTGATTTTGTTTGCCTCCCGTTGCTGCCGTTGGTATTGCTATTGCTATTGCTATTGATATTGTTGTTGCTGTTGGAGAGAGAGACGTTTGTGGAGGAGGAGGAGGAGGAGGATCGAGAAGACGTCTTGAGGCGCCTTGGAATGATGTGTACCATGACGGGCAGATCGACAGTGAGTACCTCCTGAAAGGAAAGCTCCAAGAGGACCTAAGCTGTGTAGTGCCGGTGGTGTAGTGCCCGGGGCGCTACCAGGTACCGTAATGCTGATGAGGGGTGAGGGAGTACTTGTGGAGGGAGGGGCAGCGCTTTGTCCTGGCGGCGGAGCCAAAGATTCCAGCGCACCAAAGTACCTCAGAAGATGTAGTACGTACCCGTGCACACCCCTGAAGAGTGATTTCCGACCACTAAAACCTGGAGGTTGGCAGGATCCGAAACCGAATGAAGCTGAGGTGATGGTGGGGCTGCTAGTATTTCCAGCTGAGGCTGACTTGAGGCGCCCTCGAGAAATGAGGGATTCTGTCTTTCTTTTTTTTCTTTCTCTCCCAGCCAAGGCTTGTCGATACGCTCAGGGTTCGTTCCGTTCTTTGCAACTTGTAGAATTGGAATGGGTGGTGAATGGGGAGATGCTGACAAAACCGGGGAGAGAGAGAGAGAGAGAGATGGGAAGGGAATCTTGGATCCAGGTCGTGACGTAGCGATGGAGTGAAAGAACTGGTCAGTGTTGTCTTCCTTTTTGGGTTTCGTATTAATTAATAATACTAGGCGTTTTGTAGTTTCGCTTCGTTGGCCTTTGGTTTGTCCCGTTGGGGGTTGAATGCTGTAGTTATATTACCACCTCCCTTTTTTTTTGTTGGATTCCTCCTCTTTCAGCCTCCAAACTTGGTCTGCTTGCCCCTTCCTCTCTCCGAGGAACGTATTTTTGCTTGTCCGACTTGTCGATGATTCGATCTTCTTGGTGAATAACGTGTCGCTTATGTGACGCGGTCAACAAGCCAAGCCACGGCCAAGCCTCGATGCCAAAGCGTGACGTAGGAGGTGAAGAAGAAGAAGAAGAAGAAGAAGAAGAAGGTCGAGCGGTCGATGACGGATGGTTTTTGGTCGATTGCGTTAGAGGGAGGGTAGATGATTCGAATATAGTAATGGAGAGAGGAAACGAGGTTTGGATATTCTCATGCAAGAGGAAGAAAAAGATTGGATGCGGTGCACTTCGCGTATATATCAAGGCATCAAGGCCGGGGGGGGGGGGGG
>JABFEV010001035.1:0-16546 GCA_013618395.1 Fusarium domesticum | reverse complement strand
ACAGACAACAAGCAAAAAACATACAACAGCGGGGATTCGCTGGTCGTCACCGACCCAACTACTAATCCGCCCCTCACTGGCTTATCTATGGGAGAGCGGACGGGATCCCGAGTTCTCCAGTGGGTATGGTCGTATGTGAAAGGAGGTGGAGTTAGTTGGACTATATGCAAATAGTTCAGGATGCTGTGTGAAGTGTCCTGGTTGTGATCCCTTCTCAAGCCAAGCAGAGATACAAGACTATTTATCGATGATGATTCCTATGGCTTGTCGTGCGAAGATCAGGGATGCAGTAGTAGGAGAGTTGAATTGGGAAGCATAGAAGCCTAGGAGGCCTTTCCTTTGGACTACACTAGGTTGATAGACACGAGTTCAGCATGATTGGCATAGACTTCAATGGGCTGTCTGGCTGGATTGTGGCTCAAAGTCTATTAGCTCTTCCAAAATTCGAATAGTCAAGGACACGGTAAGTTACAGCCAAGATAAAAGCATAAACACCGTTTGTGCGTAGAACCCTGTGTTTAGAATAGACGTTGGTTTATTTTCATCGTTTGGGTGGAAAGGGTGCAACAACACCAAAACAATCATCATGAGATTTCTCTGTCTACAGGTGTAGATTTCTTTCCTTTTCTTCATTGTAATTTTTTTGCTCCTCTTCCTTCAGGAACAGCTATTACCACAACACTCGCTGCATGTTCACCCATCATTATTCACTCTTCTTCTCTTTATACGCAACTCTACTCGTCCTTAAAGCTGCCAGTGCCAGACAGCCGTCAAACACTGAACACCAGATTTTCATTAGATAGATAAGAATACTAAATGAAAATATGGAAATTGGGCAGAATGTTTTCCTTCTTCTCCTTAACACTTCTTCCATTTCATGCTTTACCATGCTTGCACAAACAAAACTCGAATAACACCATTTCCAACAAGCCTCCACCATAATGTTCTTCATTCTCGCCCTTTTGGGCCTCTACAACCCGATCCCTTCTTACGACGAAGAAGACTTCCCCCTCTACCGCGTGCACTTCCCTAAGTACGAAACACCCTTCCGGAGAGCTCTTCCTTACATCAAGTGGCTTCTTGTCGAGATGTGGTGCATCGTCGTGACCGTGGCCATGAGCGCCCTCAGCTTCGTTTATAAGACTTGCCGAAGCCCTTTGGACACGTGGGGCAACATTGTGGACGTTAAGCACCAATTCGACGACTCCCGCAACGATCGCATTTCTTGGGGATGCTTTATGTTCTCCCTGATGGGCAACTTTGGGAGACTCGCCATTGTCGATGCTTGGAGATTTATACGTGCTCTCTACGTTCTGGGTAGACCGTTTCTCAAGGAAGCGTGGGGGGAGCTCAAGAACTGGAAGAACTGGACATGCTGGGACTCTTATCAGGAACCCAACCTTCAGCGAAACCTGCTTCTTCTCCTCGACTGGTACACATTCGTGGGCTTGGCGATCTACGATATGACAAGCTTTCTCACTATTGTTGTATTCGCCATGTTGATTGCGTACCAAATCGGCCATCGGGTCCACGACTGCTTCTACGGCACCGACGAAGACACTCACCCTTCACCAACGGAAACAACAAACCCCGATCCTCAGCCTTCACCACCACCACCTCGAAAACAAAGGATCAAGAAACCTCTCGATGCTGATTACGTTAGGGTATCTCCCAAGGCACGACTCTACGTTGCGTCTTCTCTCGAAAACGCCAGGCGTGTCAAGAGCGCATCGACACCATACCACAAGTACACAGATGCTGAAAGACGTTCAGACGAAAGGTTTAGCTGGAATGACCGAGCTGGATCAAATTCCCGGTATCCATTCTACTGATTTGAGTTGTTGAGACTGGGGGTTGGCTGTCGTCTCTCGATGAGTGTTGAATCACCTCATTCCATCCCAACCTCACTCATCGACAACTCGGCCTTACTTCACCACGACTTATGACTTCTCCATCCCATACTTTCAGAGTTCCAGTTCCCACTACATCCACACATCCTTCCCAAACACGAAAAGAATCACTCCAAACATTACACATTTCACCGCATACACAAGATCACCAACCGAGTGGTACTACAAGACCATCGATCCAGATGAAACACACATCATTGAGACGAAAAACCCCCCAAGAACGCATACAAACAATGACAACAAGAGACCCACGAAAGTAGTAAGGAAGGCGTGGGAGGGAAAAGATACCCATGATTTGAGATTCGGAAGAACGTTGCATTGGTGTTTTATTATAAATTCGTTCGAATCTTTTATAAGTAAGGATAGATTGGCAAAGCATTGATTTTCGACAATATGCTTCATGTTTGGTGTTAATTACCTGTGTTCCAAGTGATGATGGCTTCATTTTCAAGTCCCAAGTAAAGTGCCCTGTTCATAGAAATCGAATGCCCCTTTATATGCACATCTCGCATTCATTAAAACAATCCACATTCTTCATTTCTCTTCAACAAGAGATCCCCCATCTTGTAGGTCTTTTTTGTTGAATGACCTCATCACAGGGGTCCTTTTCCACCAAACCCACATTCATTTGTTACATCTCGGCACCGACTTGTAGGTCGAAAACGGAGTATCGTCGGCCGAGATGCCGTCTTGAAAATGACTTCATCTCATCCAACAACCCACACCCTTGTCAACTCAACTAGTCGGGTTTCCCTTTTCTTGTTGTTACTATAAAGATATAAATTCAGATGAATATTCCCGACTTAAGACCCTCTTACAGAGGGGGAGTAGTGTTTTAGTTATCTAGCTTTAGGTGATCTTTTCTTGTTCATGACGACGTTGTAAGATTGGAACCAACAAGAGCTGAACAACAGGGATGAGAAAAGAACCCTTTACATAGCATATATTCTTTATTCCACGTCTCATTGGTCAACACTCACCACATAAAAAGAATCCTACTGCTTCCCCACGAACCACGTGCGTGATGCCCATTAAAAAAACAGAAATATCGTCATCGTCATGCCTAGCTTCTAACCAAGAATCGTTAAAAGCTACATGTCAGAGCTTTTCTCTGTTGGTCCTTGCTTCTCTATCAGATGACAGCATTAATTAAGTTGTAAGAAAGATAATTCATCTCCATTCCTGTAATTGTATTTCCTACTCTTCTCATCATATTATTATCCCCCAAGGTAACCTATACATATTAATCTTCATTATGAAACGTCAGTCAACCAAACACAACGCCAACCACGTGAGCAGAGTCAATCGCATCATTGGCAAAATCCGTCGTCATCCACATCCTACCACAGACACAGACACCTCCTCACCTGTAACAGCCCCCTCCTCATCAGCCCACTCATCCGTCTCATCCGCCTGCAGTCACATCAGCTGCCATTCGCACCATCACCAGCGCCGACGCTGCTCCGCCGCCGACGTAGAGAACGCCCATGATCTCGAGCTCTGGAATGCCGCCTATGATGCTCTGAAGTGCGATCCTCAGTCTGCAGGTCTCGTTATTGCCTATGAGACTATTATTGCTCAGGAATTGCCGGATGTGCTGAGGCCGGGACATCATGGGAATCCGAATGGCTTGCCAGCAGAGCATGAGAGGCGTGTAGATCTTATGACGCGCATTGCTGAGTCTGGGCTGGAGAGACATATTTGCACAGGGTCGAAGAGTGACTCTGAGGATAATGATGCTAGGGAGATTCTCATACGGACGAGAAAGACGATCTCTGACTTGATTGTTGTACAGTCCTGCGCTGCTGTCGCATGGGCTGGTGTCTGCTCTCTCACACCTGTACGCTACATTCCAACTCGTCCACCACCAAAGGATTCACAACTAACCTCTTCACGCAGCTACTTCTAGATCCTCTACTGCGCCACGACGATATCCGCCAGGGATTCATCCACCTAACATCCACCATCCCACACTACATGCATCTCCCACGAGCCCTGCACGCCAAATCATGGAAGTCACCGATCGACCACCAGCGCATCGCCCCTCAAATGCGCCAGACCCTCATTGACCTGTATAGACGTCTTCTCGAGTACGAGATGAACATTGTCTGCGCTGCCGGAAGCGCCTGGAACATGGTTGCCCGGAACGTCGTCAATTGGAAGGGCTGGACGGCCATGATTGAGGCTGTGAGGGACAAGGATGATGAGATCACGAGACATGTGAGTAAGTATGGGGCTGATGAGATGAGGACAACCATTGGGAATGCGTCAGAGTATAGAAAGGAGAGTCTGCCTGCTGAGGTGAGAGAACACGATATATGATTCGCTTTAAACGTCATAAGCATGTCACATTTATTATTTACAAGTGATTTCGCGATTTAATCACATTTACATGGCACAAATAAAGAATCTCAATGAAAAAGAGATTGGTATTCGTCTACAGACTTGATAAAGCTTCAGAACCAAACTCCATCCTTAATACTTGGGAATGGAATTATAAACCATGTCTTCCCTCTTTCCCCAACGCCGGTGTAATCGATATGCAAACTATGTCGAGAAAGAAAAGAAAAACCCCCTTCAACTCCAGGATATTCCGTCCAGCGGTAATGTCTAGAACATATGCCCACGATCGATTGTGAGTCCCCCGAATTCAGTTGTGCCCGGGATGAAGATACTCCGCGGGAGTGGCTCGAGGGATGATACCTTGCTTGTTGAGGTCAACCAGAGACCCAGATTCATGGTACTGGCGAATCCGCCTCGCCCACTGGTCTAGGTTGGCACGAGCCCCAACTACATACATCATGGTCTCCCACCCGGGTACCGTGTCTCGGGTGATGTTCTCGTACACCCTGCAGAGCGTGTGGCAGAACTCGGCCGGAGACTGGGTAAGAGCCATGGTATACAGATGCCGGGTCAGATCTGCCCAGCAGGCGATGTAGTCAACATCGAATGTCGATTCCGGGTAGCGGAACTCAGCCGTGTTCTTAGTCGTGATCACAAATCCACAGCGTCGTGTCGTGTGGACTGGTCCCTCGTCAAACTTTCGGAGAGATTGACCGAGCTCGTACATGTCGGGCTGAGCGAAAAGTCGCTTGAAAGAATCGATGAGGTTCGGGTCAACTCTTTTCCTCTCCTTGTATTTCTCCATGGTGGAGATCAACGAGTTGATGAAGAAGATCCCCTCTCCCTGGACTTCTGGTACATTGCTCATTTGCTTGAGCTTGGACTCGGTGCTGATTCGCATCGAGAATGGCGACTTTGATCGGTAGGGGTGGCAGATCGGATACAAAAGTGCATCCTCTAGAAGCCAAACGAGCGCAGTGATGCGCTTGGCTACATAAAGTTCCATGTATCGGTCGTCGTTGACATGTAAGTGAAACCCACAATCTTGGTTGAGACCCATCACCACGTTGTCCCGAAGAGCCGTTAAGGAGTTTCTGAGAGTTGGTAAACTCTCAAGAAACTCCTTGGGACTTTCAATGATAGGAGTATTCAACTCTATACCGACCCAGTTGAACTTGGGAGAGGGCGCCTTGCCGTGGAAGTTCAGCCAGCAATCGCGGGTGATGTGTCTCTCTGGCACAATCATCCAGAAGTCGTGTTGCTTTAGGATCCTCTCTTTTTCATTAGGAGCCTTGGCAATCTCAACGGCATTCCAGGTGTTGAGGTCTCCGTCGTCGTAACAGAGCCGGCTGACGCCGGTCCCAGCGAGCTCCTCCGGCTGCATGTGAAGGTACTTACATGCAACTGGCAGGCCTTTACTGGCAATGAGATTGCAGACTTTTAAGACACAAGATCTTTCTGTAAGCTCGTCATCGAAAGGTCTCGAACGAGCCCCGTTGATTTCCGGCTCATGCATGGTCGTGTCGAAAAGTTGAGGGCTGCAGGCCCATCTCTGGTCGATGTTAGAGCGCACCGATTTGCCCTGATGCTGGCCAAGCATGAATTCCAGTTCGATCCCGACGGATACGGACTGGCGACGGCAAGCCATCTTGGGTGGTTTCAAGATAATTTCTTTGCGTTTGTCGTGTTTTAATGTGTTTTGACGTGTTTTGTCGTGAAAGATGGTGTAGATATACGTGAATGTTGTGGGATATTGTTTTCGTTTCTCTGATATTGTGAATAGAGAATGCTTCAAGAAATTCTATTTCCCTCTTACCAGACAACCTGCCTATTTATATTCTTGTCGGTTGCTGCCAGTGTCTCGAGTGTTCATGGACAATACCCTGACTGACAGTGGCAGACGTGAGGTGAACTCGGCCATGTTCACCCCAAGACGGAACACTCGCACCAGAATAATGGGAAACAAGATAGTGTTTATGAACATTGTTCAAAATATGGCTTATTGGGGAGTTATCGAACGGAGGGGGAGAACAATAGAAATAAAAAGAACAAGAACGGCGAAAAGATAGGACGGCATGGCTGGTTTATGCTGAAATCTCAGTATCTGATACAGCATGTCGTCGGTTGCTCAAAGCCACATGGCTCTCGCAGACGTACTTGATTGCCCTGGAGAGAATTCGAACCGGTCAAAGCTGATGCCAAACAATTTACCTTGGGATCTTTGAAAATTTGTGTGTGCTCAACTCTTCTCATGCTGGCATGGACTTCATACGATAAACACATTGTCACCATGTAGGCTAGGAAGACGACCCTTATCTTTCTCCCATCCCCTTCATAAATACCAAAAAAAACCTTCTTCTCATCGAACTCGGGGATTGACCTTGTATATCGGTGAGAGAGAAATCGTGCCCAATCGTGTGCCATGTTCAACCAGAGTCACATGTTGCTATTGTATGTAAGTCGTGTACAGCGAGCATCCCGAGTCAGCATTGGCAAATGACAAGGTGGTGCAAGATATCCATGTGACTGATGATATCCGCCAGTCATCAAACAAACGTCTTGAGAATGAAAGTAAAGTATGTGGCTGAGGCTCGGTGAGGATCCTGGTTGAACAAGGAGGGTGTCATGATGTGGTAGTTTGAGAGACTGCCCGAGTATACATGGCGTCGAACCCGCATTGAAGATGCGCTGTGCCTACTCTGGTTGTAAATTAAATATCATTTGCACCTGCCGGGTCATGATAGAGTTTATTTCAAATGTCAAGCAGATTATTAATGATGGGTGGAGGTCTTGTTGTGGAAAGCGCAAGGCATGTCAAGTCAAGCCTGCAGTTTTTAGTCGTGCTTTAGGCCAAGGAAGGAAGCCACTTTCGAGAACCCCGGCCACTTTTAGCTGATTGAGCTAAGACCCAGAGCTCAAAGCTCCAAAAAAAAAAACGCGACAGCGCGCGTCACCCTTTTCTCAACATCGACCCTCAAACACCAAATTCCACTCACTTGTCTTTATCGCTAAATTATCACCACCTCGTATCAGACCTGCGTCCCCGACTTCTCCATCGCATCGTCTGCGCCTACATCCCTCGCCATCGCCCCGATTGAAAGGATACAGCCAGACGTCATCTTCCTTTTGCCCATGTGGCTCGATCCTTCGCCATGCACATCATTAAGCCTTCATGGCTGAGCCATAGCGGCGAGCAAAAGGATTTCGAGGTCTACAGCTGCCACGTTTCGCCTGATGGAAAACGGCTCGCTACTGCTGGAGGCGACGGCCACGTACGTGTTTGGTCAACCGAGTCCGTTTACAATGCCAACAACCCCGATTACAACAAACCACGCCAGCTCTGCCATATGAGCCATCACCTCGGCACCATCCACTCTGTTCGATTCTCTCCCAACGGTCGCTATCTTGCCAGCGGTGCCGACGACAAGATCATTTGTGTCTACCACCTTGACAAGAGCCCTCCTACTGCGACATTCGGAACTAATGAGCCACCGCCCGTCGAGAATTGGAAAACGTACAAACGCCTAATCGGCCACGACAACGATGTGCAGGACCTCGCCTGGTCCTACGATTCCTCCATACTCGTCTCGGTCGGCCTCGACTCTAAGGTTGTTGTTTGGTCAGGTCACACTTTCGAAAAACTCAAGACTTTGTCAGTCCATCAAAGTCATGTCAAGGGAATCACCTTTGACCCTGCCAACAAATTCTTTGCTACTGCTAGCGATGATAGGACCATGAAAATCTTCCGCTTCACTCCCCCTGCGCCCAATGCCACCCAGCACGACATGGTCAACAACTTTATGCTCGAAACCACCATCGGCTCTCCCTTCAAAAGCTCCCCTCTGACCACTTATTTCCGACGCTGCTCATGGTCCCCTGATGGAAACCACATTGCCGCCGCTAATGCCGTGAATGGTCCTGTCAGCTCTGTAGCTATCATCGAACGGACGAGATGGGATAGTGAGATCAACCTCATTGGCCACGAGGCTCCGACGGAAGTGTGCATGTTTTCTCCTCGGCTGTTCCATACCGTAAAACCCGATCAGAACGGCACAGCCAGTGAGAATGGCCAACTTGTTACCGTCATCGCATCAGCAGGTCAAGACAAGACATTGAGTATCTGGAATACAAACACTTCGAGACCTGCTGTTGTCCTCCAAGATCTAGCAGCAAAGTCAGTCTCTGATATAGCTTGGACACCCGATGGCCAGACTCTGTATGCTTGCAGTCTCGACGGAAGTATCGTAGTGGTCAAATTTGCAGAAGGTGAGCTTGGATGGGTAGCGCAGCCTGAGGAGAATGACAAGGCTCTTCAAATGTACGGCACGTCGAGAAAGGGCATGGGCATTGCCGAAGATGTCGATGGCCTTCTATTGGAGAATCAGAGCAAGGCAGGAGAGTCAAGAGCTGTTGAGTCTCGAATGGGAGCACTGATGGGCGACTTTGCCTCCGAGTCTACCAAGGAATCGACGCCAACAGCACAGACCAACGGTACTAAGAACAACAGCACGTCCACGTCAAAGAACACAGCAACAAATGACCAAGCCGAGCCAGAACAGAAACCCGAAGAAGCTGCAGACAAGACGGCAGAACGCGTAAAGGAGCTCAAGTCCAGAGTGACAGTCGGGAAAGATGGCAAAAAGCGAGTCGCGCCGTTACTAGTATCCTCCTCAGGAACAGGCCAATCTTCTCTACCACAAACACAACTCGTCGGGACAACGACGACAGCAAGCAAAGCAGCCCAGAATGAAGCGCCCCAGACTGTCCTCGACCTGACCAAGCCGTTTGATGGACTTCCCAGGGGTGGTATCGTCTCCATGCTGCTTGGTAACAAGCGAGGGATCAACTCTGGTCAAGGCGACGATGAAGACGAGCCCCCCACGAAACGAGCCGCAACAGGGCCAATACCGATCGTCACAAACGGCCCAGATGGCGTCGAGCCCGCCGCCCTTGTGCCCGTTCAGAACGGCGTAGTGCCGACTCCTGAATTTCTCCGACCTGCAGTCATGAACCCATCCATCTCATTTGCCCAAATCAGACTCGCCGTACCCAAAATCCGGTCACACATTCTTCGACCCCTAGAGAGAGGTGTGCTGCAGGGAGAGAGTTCGGTGGACGAGGCAACCAAGATTCCCGAAAATATCATCATCGAAGCCAAGAATGACGCCAACCCGCGAGACCCGTCCCATGTCACTGTCACCAAGCGGGGGGGTCTCATCTGGGAGGAATTTCTGCCCCGAGCCATCATCCTCGTCACGGCCAGTAAGCGTTTCTGGGCTGTGGCCTGCGAGGACGGCTCTCTGCACGTCTGGACGCCAGCCGGAAGGAGACTTCTCAATCCTATGATCCTAGAATCTCAACCTGTCATCTTGGAGTGCCGCGACCACTGGCTCCTCTGCATCACGGCTGTAGGCCTGGCTCATGTCTGGAACCTCAAAGATCAATCATCACCTCATCCTCCGGCATCCCTCGGCCCAATCCTCGACATCGCAACTACCTCACTCAATCAGCACACCGCGACCCTTGGACCCGGTGTCACTTCCGCCCATCTCAACTCTACAGGCCACATTGTCGTCACGCTCACCAACGGCGATGGTTACTACTACGCTCGAGAAATGTACACCTGGCAGAGGTTGAGCGAGGCTTGGTGGGCAGTCGGATCTCAGTATTGGAATTCGAACGACTCCTCCATCTCGGCTCTGCAGTCGACGGCAGTCGGCCCCAACTCCAAAGATGACAAGGACAAGGCTCCATCAGGGATCAGCGTGTCCTCGGGTATCATCCCCTTCCTCGAACGACACACCACTAACGAGTTCCTGCTCAAGGGGAGATCATATGGCTTACAGCGCATCATCAAGACGTTGGTGCAGCGTAAGGAGGCTGGAAACCTTGAGAGCAGCGTCAGCATCGCGCATTTGGAGAACCGAATCGCAGGTGCAATGCAGCTGGGAGCCAAGGACGAGTTCCGTCTATACCTATTCATGTATGCCAAACGGTTGGGCGCAGAAGGCGCAAGCGTAAAGGTAGAAGAGCTCCTCAACAGCCTCCTCGGCGGCATCCTCGATGAGAAGGAGGAAGAGAAAAAGGAGCCTAGCCGAGGGTGGTATAGCAGGGACGATGAGATCTGCGGCTGGGATCGCCAGGAGTTGCTCAAGGGGGTCGTGATGATTCTAGGTAAGTTGATGCAACCATAGTATCCATCCTCGCTCAAAGTCACGTAACTAACGAATCCAACAGGAAAATACCGCGAACTCCAGCGATTAACAGTCCAATACGCGAGAGTACTCGGCATCAGCCTGGAAGATGCATCAGTAGACGTCGATTCCATGGACGTCGAAGCATGAAGTGGTGCATTTTTTTCTCATTTTCTTTTCAAATCTTTTTTTTTTTTTTGGCATGGATTTGTATTGTTATAGGCGGTTCATTTTGTCAAATGAAAAGGGAATTCTCGGGTTATTCCCATCTTGATTAGGGACAGAACAGATCGGCGTTTTTTGGGTCGTCGAGGTTGTTGGGCAGCGAGAGTCGGGGAGTCCGGGCTTAATCAAGCGGAGTAAATTTTGTATCTGATGATTGTGAAAAACGGAGGTGCTTTGGTGTTTATTCTGCTTGCGTGTTAACGATATGCTCTTGAATGTGAATATATTAAAAGGTTGCTTGTGTTGGGTGAAAGAGAGTGTAGGTTCCCTTCTCTATACTATTCCAACATCCTGATGACACGAAGCCATCATCAGCACCCCTTTTCAGTCCATCCTGTCTACTTCAGTGTAAGGAGAAGCTGAATTCGAGATCGAGTAAAGCCTGCAGCTCGGGCACATGTTGTCTCTTGCACTCGTGAGAGCGTGCAGATTGACAAGGAGGGTGAATGAGGGCCTTTGTTTGTGATGAAGCGAGTGTATCTATCTTGTCGTTATGAGGGTGTCGTCTTGATAGTAACATCTTAGGAGTATCGCCTTGGGACTATCATTATGGAATGTCGTTATGAAGAATCTTCTTCACCGTGTCTTCTTTTTTAACCTTTGCCAACCTACAGTCTCCAGGGTATGTTATTCTACGTCCCTGTTTAGTTCTCGTGGTTAAGAAAAATCTCAATACTCGGCATTTTGGAAACTCGTACAACGTAGTTGCCTCCGTGTAGAAAGGAGCTCGGCGAGCTTAAGATCATCTGGCCGAGACCTGTGTCTAAATCTCGCTTGCGGCCGCATGTTAACTCGCGTTATGCTCGAGAACTGGGTGTCTTGACTCGCCTTGGTGTTCGAAAGCAACTCGGTCGGTGAACAGCAACCTGCAAAAGCTGAAAAAGTTAGAATGGCTCCTCATGATGTTTTTATGTCTATGTCAGCAGCGATACAAAGATGGCGCATTCTCAACGTTAATGAAGCCGTTGTGAAGCTTCCAACTGCATAGCTTTCAAGTCACACGTCCGTTTTACTGGTCTTTGGATGTCGCGTCTTGAATGCGCAGACAATCACACGCGTTGATTGAGGTATTTAGTTCTAGAGTCGGTATTCTGACGATTCGTGGGTTCTTGGTCGGGATTCTGAGTCGAGATGGTCGAGGATAATACCTGCATCTGCCCGTTTGTTAACAATTCGTAGACAACAGTAACCATTGCGCTTGGACTTATGTACGGATTACACTTTCTCTCAATTAGTATGACAAGCTTCCGTAGAAAAAGAAGCTATGCGCACATTCTGCATCCTGCGGAAACCTTCAGAGTCCATGTTCACACGTTGGGTCTACTACCGCATCGTTCGGAGAGAAGCAGCAAAAGCGATAAGTCTCCAAGAAGCCGTGGTTTTACACCTTGTAAGCTTTAAGTCCCTCTATTATCTTTTGTCGAAGCTGTAGTTGTAGTAAACATGGTCTGCTGAAGGCTTCAAGTTCGCAACACCGTTGGCGAGAGAAAAAGGAGACGATGGTCGAGGGGCTTCGATCTTGGAGAAGGCGTCGTTCCGTAGCTTCTTCTGGCACAAAGACATCTGGGAGAGTGGAGGTAATTTGGAGGCTCATTTCGTCAAGGCCAAGGTGTGGATGTTAAAGTGAAAGGGCTTCTAGGGAGAGAGGAGAAGAGATGCAACAGGGGAGGGATCTCTGCACCGACAGTCTGCACAGAACAAATGTTCATAGAACTCTACAAAACAATTATTCTCCAACTGCGGTGTACACTGTAAATTGGATTTGCGTTTTTTATTCTTTCTTGAGGAACATAATCACTGTTCTGCCAGCTGTGGTGGACTGGCCTTGACATCGGCACAGGGCATCACTTCTGATACTCGCTTTTCCTGCAACCAATTCTCACGCGTTTGCTCTGTAATCTCGCATACAGTAACAAATATAGGCTTTGTATCAGATGGTCAGATGGTATGTATTATAATATCATACATGTTACGTTTGTGCTAGCCCAACGCAAGAGCATATCCTGAACAGCAGCCAGATATCCACACTCTTTGTAGTCTCTCCAAAGTTTCAATATCTTTGCTAATCAAGTCGGACCAGAAGCATACCTACTGAGCTTCTTCAGCTGTTGCAGATATAAAATAATCACCCGCAGCTACCAGGCTTCCATCGAGTTGCCGGAGCTATTCTCCTTGGGTCACATGCAGGCGGTGCCTGGAGTGCCTCTGTTTAACAGGGGCGGCGCCTCAGGCTCCATTTACTCTATCTCTCTTGCCTCTCTGTAACCACTTGACTCTTTGCCTTCTTCACCTCTTGTTGTCTCGTCTTCTCTTCTCCCATGTTTTCTTCTTATCTTATCCCTTCACCTCACCACCACAGTTGATCATCGCCTCCCTTGTCATACGACAGATTAAATGGGCTTGCCCCTCACTAACTTATTTACCGCAGATCCCGTTTGTCACCCTTTGTTTTCTCCTTACTGTAACGGCCATCGTTCTGGCCAGTACTAGAGACTCATCTTGTCTACTCTGCACTAGACACTACGATCCGTTAACTCTTTGCTTCATCTGATACGGTTTAATCAACATCATTGCCAAATCACAAGAAGCCATGAGAATCCATCTCTCTGTGCTTGGTGGCCCGTTGGCGTGGCTCGTGGTCCTGTTGTACTTCGCGGCACTTGCGTGTTGTTACTACGATCCCTCAGAGACTGATCGACAGCCAAAGGCAGCCCTGGTAACGGTGGCCCAGCAGACTGATCTCCCGCAAATGCTCTCCTCCATGCAGCAAGTTGAAGAGAGATTCAACTACCGCTACAACTATCATTGGGTCTTTTTCAGCACCGAGGACCTGGGCGATCGCTTCAAGGAGCTCACCTCCAACGCAACCAACGCTACGTGCCGTTACGAGATCATCCGTGACGAGAACTGGATCATTCCAGGTTGCCATGATCATGTTCGTTCGTGTACGTTACCTGAGCGAGATCTCGGCGTTGACCCTGAGATCCTGGCACGGATGGTCAACTTGCGACAGTTGAACCGGTGGAACTCGGCACCCTTTGCCAGAGAACCCGGCATGCAGTACTACGATTGGTTCTGGAGGGTTGAGCCCGGCGTATGTAACATTGTTCCTTTCTTGCTTACCTGAGGTGTCAACGTGTGACGGGTTACTGACGGCATTAAATAGGCTCAGCTGATCCAGGACATCCACTTCGACGTGTTTCGTTTCATGCGAGATAACGGCATCGCTTATGGCTTCAACCGAAGAATCTTTGGCCAAACTAGCCCGCTTGCTCTGCCACCTCGGATCAAGTCTTTCATGGAAAAGCATCCAAAGCTACTTCATCGGGATGCCGACCTGTCGTGGCTAACAGAGAAGATGGACACGGTGAAACCTCGATGCTGGGCAGATGAAAGGCAGGACCAGTTGGCACATGCAGGCCCTGACCGGATGGGGAAGCGAGTCAGCTAGGAGGACCTTTCCAGCCGTGAAGAGTCCCCAGGGGCCGACAAGTCACGAAACGAGATGGAAGAATACGACAATGATCAGGGCCCAGACATGTACCATCCACTGGGCGAGTGTTTTACGTCGTGGCTAACCGGATTATACGGCAGCAGTCTCGATCCAAGCTTTGAAATCGGATCGCTGAATTACTTCCGCAGTCCCAAGCACATTGCCTTGTTCGATCATGTCGACAGTGCAGGCGACTTCTTGCTTGACAGAGTGGAGGACTTTCGGCTGCACACACTCAGTGCCAACATGTTCTTGCCCAAGCAGAGCGTCTGGAGCTTCGAAACCAAGGATACACGATATCAAGCTCGCCGCGAGAAGAAACCTGAGCCAACACCTGACTCGGACGCGGGCCATGACGATGATGAGGTCAAATCCATCAAAGATGATGCTTCCTCCGAAGATGATGGTTGGAGTCGGATGACGGACGAAGACAGGAAAAGCTATGAGGAGACGTTTGCCAGATGGGAGGTTTTGTCTCGTGATATAATACGTCAACGGGGCACTCCCGGCTTGTTGTCCGGCAACACGGTTATCGACAAACGCAACTTTGCCATGCTTTGAAATTGTTGCACGTACGACCAGGGAAACAAACACCTAAGCCATCTTGTCGGCCGTGGAAAATGGTCGCTCTGAGAAGGATTAGGAGTATGCAGTGTTTAGAATGACAGGGAAGTGCAACGCCTCGCAGGTCGGGCAAGAATAGAAATAGAAGATATTGTCCATTGGCATGAACCATTTGCTACGTGAAAGCGGCGGTCAGTGAGACTAGGTGTTTCCAAGCTCCAAGAGTCATGATAAGAGGTCAGCTACGTGTTCTGCAGTGCCACACTGGGACGACGCGATACAAGGCCGCTCGTCACATGGTGTGACGTATCAATAGCGTCCGTGGACATTTAACGGCCGATGATAAGGCGAGACACGCGAGGCTGGAGAAACACGATCACAGCGTCGTTGAATGGAGGGCTGTTGATGGGAGACCCATATGGCTGGTTTTTGAATGGGGAGGTGATGGGACGAGATGGAAGAGATTACCGGTGAGGATTGAGGGTGTCTAGTAGTACAATATGTGTGAGAGCTTGTTCCTCTTGGTAGGGCGTGTAGATCATCTCCCAACACGCGTATTTTTCGCGTTGATAGTGGACAGATAGTGGACAAGACGAGCTGATAAACGGGGCGAAAATCAGATCTCTGTGTAAAGATGACGTTTCAAGACAGCTCGCGCAATGACCAAGTTCATGGACCGAGCTTTTAGCGGAAGGATGTTTCGATGGGGGGGGATACGAGAGGTTGACGATGGGAAGTTGTTGTACATACCATGTGGGGGAGATAGATTGATGAGGATCGGCGCCGGATCGGATCGGGGGCCGGAGAGGGGCTCCGGATAGGAAAACGTCATGGATGCAGAGAGTGTGAGACGACGAAGAAGGACAAGTTATTCGCGTGGATACTAACAAGGCCAAGAAACAAGCATCATCACCTCAATGCCCTTGTTTTTTCTCTTCCTCCTTGGAAGCTGCCATCTGTTCATAAACACAAAGGTACCCTTGTTACGTAAACAAGCTCAGGTGGCCATGATCAACTTCCTTCGACGTCGAGCCTGGCAGCTGTGGCTGGACAACTTCCTTCGACGTCGAACCTGGCAGCTGTGGCTGGGCACGAATTGAGACTTTGATACAAGAACCCTGCTCAGCTGAGGAGGGGGGACCTCTTCTTCACATGCTAACCCTTCTTCTCCTGTTTTCTTACCCAGAGGAAAAGAAAGAAAGAAAATACTACGTAAAATAAGAAATAACCCCGCGGTCTCGGGGCTTTGCATCCAAGCAAGGATAAAAGTAGCAGTAGATAATAGCGCCAGGGAAGAGAGGGGCGGGAGTTGGGGCTTCACGGTGGGGACACGAAAAATGCAGGGGGAAATGTGTGGCCTAACGTTAATAATACTCAGCACTTATACTCAGCACTCATAACGTACTGTACTACTACCAGTTGTCATGTATGTACTTAGAAAAGGGGGTCCGCCAAGGTACTTTTGAGAGATGCAACCTCTTCGCTTTACGCAGACTGTTAAAGAAACTGTTAAAGATTGAACGATCGGAGCGTCTGAGCATTGAGAGGCTGGTTCATTTAAACAACCAATCGGAATGATATACTTGAATGAAGAGCACCCCCCCCCAAGAACCGATTTCTCTAACAACCCTTTTTGACTTTCAATGCATCCCTGTCAGCCGGCGCCACCAGGGCCAGGAGGCAGACAAGTGATACACAAAAATGCGTTCCTTACCTCATGGGCTTTTGGTAAGCAGCAATGGACCTTAACATCGGAGAAAGAAGCAAGAAGGTTTTATTAAATATCAAATTGAGTAATACCTAAGAAAAATATGGAC
>JABFEV010001031.1:1167-18761 GCA_013618395.1 Fusarium domesticum | reverse complement strand
CCCCCGTCTCACCCCAACACACCCCCCACTAGAGACAACACTCACCTTTGCAGCGAGACTATTCAGCTCTTTCAACAGACAGCCAGCAGCCACTATGCGGAAACTCTGCAGTTCCGCAGTACCGTGGTACTCGACTGACGCGTTGGGGTTAGTGATGCACCCGATCGCCACGCACGCCCAGCAAAGCTCGATGGCGTCCTCTCTCCACCGGCTGGCACTCGTCTCCATGTCCGTCGCCATGCTGAGCGTCTCCGAGTCGGCGCCTACCGCACGATCTCGGATCAGTTTGGCGATCCAAGCCATGATGCGGTCGATTTCCTCCTTGAGCTTGATCGACGAGTCGCGTTGGCGACGTGTTTGGCCGCCTCTCTTGTTGAGAATAAATCCGCAAAAGGTTTCCACTTCTGTCAAGTGCGTGCGTGGGTTTTCTGAGAACTGCCACATTGCGTCCGTAATGGCAGAGTCGTACCTGTATCGTTGTTAGCCTGCCGTCGGTGTCTGACTCCTCTTCTACTCACAAGCTGCGAATTTTCCACGCCTCCTCGGCTCTACGCGTCCAGTCAATGTCAAGGTTGTACTCGACGATATCCTTCGTTACAATGGCGAGCAGTTGATCCCAGACCGAAGGCCCGTCCATGTCAACCCCGCGATGGATATCTTCATTCCAAATCTTCTTCTCGTCAACGCCTCGGTACAGACGTCCAAGGATCTTTTCAGACTTGTAGTATCTTATCTGAGATCGGGCCATGCTGTCGTCTGGGTCGACAGCTTCGTCGGCGTCCGCGATATTGTCGACCTGTCCGCGATCGTAGACCTGAAGAGGTGGCGCCATGGCCAGACTGCACAGTAGTCAGTAACAAAACGCGATACTAGTCAGTCTAACTTACAAATCAGGTCGGAAGCGGGGAGCCTTGGGCAAATCAACAGTCTGGACAGGCAGGCCAGTCTTGGAAAAGTCAACAGCTGTAGAGTGCATTCCCGCCAACATGAGACAGGCTTGATCCAAGGTCCCGCTGTCCTGATAATCCGCTAGAATGACATGTCTAGTCGCAATCACGCCCAGAATATCCGTCTTCATGAAGTCGATGAAAAAGTCGGCAATGTCATTGCGAGTAACCGGGCGATCAAGCGGCACTGGTGCGACTCGAGGATAGTCAGCTGGGCGAAAGGTGCACTTGGGCATGGCCTCAGGATCCCAGATGACATTGTAGAGATCACCATCCAAATCACCTCCGCTGAGCTGGCTGGGTAGGTCTCGAGAACCCTTTTGGCTGAAGACAATGCAGTTTTTGAGATTCAGCAGAGCATGTCCGTCTGGTGGAGTAGCCATGGAGGCGAGCTGGATATCTCCTGGATGAAGGGCCGGGGAACGCGTGACAATGACCGGTCCGTCCTTGAGCGTGGTGTTAACATAGCTACTGTTGTTGCCGTATGATCTGTCGTAGGTAATGTAAACCTCGCCCTCGTTGAGAAACCCAGTCTCGTCCATGACGCCAAAGAGCGTCACTCCTTTCTTAACGGGGATGCGCGCCTTGTGCTTCAGCAGACGTAGTTCTCGAAGAACAACATGTTCAATAGCGGAAGTGAGGAAACTATCACGCCTGTATTCGATTCCCATACTGCCAAGTTGCTTGACCAGCTTGGGCAGTCCGATATTGACGCCGATGGCCTGGGACTCCAAAAATGTGCTGGTGTTGTGTGCGTTAACGGTGACGGCTCGCAAGACGTCAAGCGCTTTACTCTGCAGGTTGATGAACCAGCTATCATTTGTCTTCATGTCCTCAAGAATCTTTATCATCTGTCTGTTGAGGACCAGCTGAAGAGGCTTGGTGGAAGTGTCGCAGATTCCGAGTTCCATCAGATCGTTGCTGGGGAACTTCATCATGGACTCCTTCCGGACGCAGAACACCTTGCCTTCGAGTCTAGTGTCCAAGGATAACATGCCCTTGTAACCCCCCCATCGGATCTGGAGACAGGTTGGGGCCAAACGTCGCATAGGCAAAAGCGGCCAAATCTCCATCAGAGCGTCCCAGGAGATGGTACCAACACCATCGCTAAAAACTCGCTGGCCGTCGGCAGACTTGACATCTGGAATGTCCCGTGTCATGATCTCGCACTCGAAGAGGGGAATTGCAAATGGGGTCTCCGAAAAGGCCTGGCCGATACGCGCTGCGCATTTCGCTGGTACTCGGATATCCTGAAAGTCTCCGAGAGATTGAAGAATGGTCACATCAGTCTGTTGCTGATAGTCGTCGTCTATAAACGGGGCCGAGAACCAAACGGAGTGAGAACGTAGTGATGAGTGGGAGAATCCGAGGAAAGAGAAATGTCGGCCAGCAACATCGAGACCATCAGCGAGAACCTTTCGGTACCGGTCATATATCTGAGTATTGTCAACCTTGGGGTTGTACATCAGGTCTGACCCGTCCTCATCGCTAAACATGACTCTCAGAAAGGAATCATTGTTCTTGGGAAACATGCGCAGTACTCGGTTTCGGCTCTCTGCATCAGGTCCGGAGAGAAGGACTCTGGTAGGCGTTACCATGGCCTTGAAGACCCAAACAAGGTGGTCTGGCAGCCTGGTACCGTAGACAACATCTCTGAAAGGGTTGTCGTTTCGAAAGTCGTATTCCGCATCTCTCACTTCCGTCATCAAGTCATGAACATCGAGTTCCTCTGGCGAAACCCCAGGACACGGGTAAGGAATCCTCTGGAAGAGAATCTTCATGGCATCAGTCGTGACCGGCATAGTCACCTCCTTCATCTTTGCGTCAATCGCAGAGCGTGTGAGGATATCAAGCAGCTCAAGGCCGCTGCTGGGTTTGAGGTAGTTGCCCAGAACAAGCGCCTGTACCTGGAACAGGATGGGCCAAGGTATGGTCCGGTTCGCAGAAAGACTCTTGATCCTTTCTGCGAGCTGCTTCCGACCTGCATAGTAGTTGCCCTGTTTGCCCCAGAAGCCGGAGATGATGGGGATCTTGTAGTCGGTTACGTTGAGAATGTCGCGGGATTTTATGGATCGTAGAGTCGCCAGGAACTCGTCCCGCGATAGAAAGTTGAGGCGGTAGACTAGAGAGTTGGGCATGTGATCGCGGTACATGCCGTAGCCGGGGATGCTGTCGACTCGCGTCCAGTCAGTGTTGGCTTTTACGGCGACGCAATACATCTTTGGCGGTTCAGTCAGAACTAGAGTAAGGGAGTAATCGTCGTTGCCAACGATGAGATCCTCGATCGTTTCGTTGTAGAAATCGGCTCTTTCGCGATCATCCGAGATGGTCAGGTATCGCTGGGTGAATTTCCCCACGGTCTCGATAGAGCAGACCGAAGCCTCTTGCTCTACAAATGTCAAAACCTTGTTCTCGCCGTGGAAGATGTTGCCACCGCAAGAGATCTTGTAGAGCCGGAATGCCGTGGTCGGCGCCTGAGGATCTCGCGGGGTTTTTCGCTGTTCACGGTCATACTTGAGATGATTGATAGTATGCTTGTCCAGAGGCCGAGTACTCTTCTCCACGTAAACGGCAGTCTTGAGAATGTGCAAGCGAGCTCGATCTCGACCAGTCCTAAGTCTTGGCTTGAACAAGCTCTCCGGGCCTGCGTTTTCTTTCTGCTGTTCGGGTGTTGCCTTGATACGCTCATGTTTCTGAAGAAATTTGCGACCATCCTCTTGGTTGAGGAACTTGATCCAGGCCTGGGGCTTTCGTCGCGGCTTCTCACAGATCCAGTCTGTGATTTTTAGAGCTTCCATGTAGGGTTTGAGTTCTTTTCTGAGGTCCTCGTCCGCTAGCGTCTGCGGGACATTTCTCAGAAAGGCCTCCATGGTGGGCAGAAACGCTACTGTGAAAGGTCTCAAGAAGAAGCGCAGATATCACGGCAGGTTGTTGAAGTGTTTGGTGGAATGAATGTGTCTGTAAAGGTGAATGTGAGTGGCTTCCTAGGCAGTGCAGTCGGTATTTCAGTCAACTCACCTAGCTAGAGCAAAAATAGGAGATTGTTGATATCCACAAAGGCTCGGAAACAAAAGCCTAGAGTCCCCTCGAAGATTGTTTCGGACTGTTGCAGACCGTGATGTTGATAAAGCATGCAGATTGGGTTGAAAAAACCAACCTCGCATGCACGAAACCGAACGGCAAAGTAAAATGTACAGGAGAGGAAAGGGTTTGTTCGGAATAAAAACCTATGGCTAGTTCATTGCTATGGGAAATGTGTACAAGTGACGGGCGCTGGCAGCGTGAATGTGCCAACTTACTATATACTTTGTTTGCTTCGTCCGTATTATCCGGGGTTGGATACCACCGGCCCCGGGTGTGGGCCCCGATGCTTACTGGTACGTACTGTGACAGGACCGTCTCGGTGAGGTCCCACCTTTCCCCCGCTTTCTTCGGTGGACATTTGGGGACAGCCTCGGTGAGCTGCGGGGTAAATGTTTACACATCCCACCACACCCACGTCCCGAACCCATCTGCCGAAGCCGAATAGCATCGCTTCAACCATCGGCTCCACCAGTTAGCATGTAAATCTCTCTTCCGGACGTCATGTTTTAATAATCTCATACCCTGTGGTTAATTATTTTCTTTCTCATATTCACCCTGCACTGAAAACCTACATCTTGAATCTATCATGTCGACACCTGGAATGCTCTACGTAACCATGCAGCCCAAGCCCGGGCTGTCTTTGGATCAATTTCACGAATGGTACAATAACGAACACGGCCCAACTCGTCTACGACTTCCTCAGATATTCTCCAACGGTCTTCGCTTCAGAGCCACAGACGATCTTGAACCTATTTTTCTGGCCGCCTACGACGTGACGGCCATGTCCCAGCTTGAGACCGATACCTACCTCACTCTTCGCGCAAACCGCTCCTCGAGAGAAGCCGAAACTATCGGCCAGGTTGACGTGAAGCGCTATTTCTGGGACCTTGTCCACACAAAGGAGTCGGATAACTTCACGCCTCTCGAGAAACTATCTGATCAGGAAGCCGAGGGCATTCAGACCACTGCGGTAGACATCCAGCTCAGGGACGTCAAGGGAGCTGGTGAAGAATACCAAAAGTGGGTTATTGAAGAACACATTGAGATGCTGGCCAAGGTCCCAGGCTGGCTGCGCTCTCGCATCTTCAAAACCTCTTATCTAGAGGGCTCCAGCAAGACGACCTACTTTGCGCTGCACGATTATGCCAAACAGAACGGCCAGGGCGGAAAGGAACACAAGGCCTCGATGGACACACCCTGGCGCACACGTGTTTTTGACGAGTACGTCGCTTCCAAAGGTCGACGGACATATTCTCTCTTCTATGTGTTTGGTCCGGCGCCCCGAGAGCTCTCTTCACTCTCCAAGCTTCCACAGAGTGCGGCTTTCCAAGCCTCTCACCCAAAGCTCACAACCATCCCTGGATCAGATGCAGTGATCGAGTCCTACGTCACGACCGCTGACTCTCTCAACATTCCTTTCCGCCTGGAGGGCAATCCTGACCCGAAAGCGCCGACTGTCGCCTTTAGCAACTCGCTGCTCACTTCCCTCCACATGTGGGATCCTTTCGTGGCGATTCTGAAGCGTGAGCGGCCAGACCTGCGTCTTCTTCGATATGATACTCGTGGTCGTCATGATGTACCTCAGCCACCAGTGGGAGCAACACTGGGCACTCTTGCGGATGATCTCCGTGCTGTGCTTGATGCGTTGCGCATCACCAAACTCCACACCCTAATCGGTGTATCCATGGGCGGCGCGACCACTCTCAACTTTGCCATCAAGTTTCCCGACCGTCTGGAAAAGCTCATCGCCTGCGACTTCAACGCAACCTCGAGCGCTGCCAACACGCAAGCCTGGAAAGACCGAACAGCTCAGGCGGAGGAGAACAACGGAGAAGGTATCAAGAGCCTGGCCGAGCAGACGGTCTCACGATGGGTCCATCCCGCGACGTTGGAAAAGCCCGAGACGGTCAAGTGGTTGACAGAAATGGTTGCCGATAACAGCGTGGAGGGTTTCAGGTACAGTAACACTGCTCTCTGGGATTATGACCTGAAGCCCCAGATGGGCGGCTGCGCTGTGCCTGGTGTGATGGTTGTCGGTGAGGGTGATGCAAAGGGTGCTCTGGTGAAGGCGATGGATGGATTCAGAGGTCAGCTTGGTGAAAAGGGAGCGGAACTCAAGATTATTCCTAATACTGGACACTTGCCCATGTGTGAGGATCCTAAAGCGTTCTGGGAGGCAGTCGAGGAGAGCATCTAAGGCCGAATGATATTGTGTAGAGCTTTTTTAATCAAGAACCTCGCGCTGTATGCATAAAGATGAGACCAGAAGATGTCATCTAAAATAGAACAACAATAAATACTAAAGAAAGTCTCTTCCATCAACTCCAAAAAGCTCGCCTTACTTACTTACGGCAAGATAGTGCAAGTAAGAAGCCCTGTTGCCCAAGACCATCGCCCTCATTGCCATTCCTCCACGCAGCCAAAAGAATCCTTAGAAAAAATAGACAAATTATACAGAAAAATAAAGGAGAAAATCCTCATCTTCATAAAAACAAAAGGAGTAGTAGTAGTATGTAATTATTATGATCTGCTAGCGGGAGCACAAAAAATAAACCATTTCGACGCAGGCATGATTCGAACATACGCCTCCGAAGAGATAACATTTCTAAGATGAAAGGATTCGAGTGTTACGCCTTAACCACTCGGCCACTGCGCCTTTAGTAATGGTTGACATTTAGTCTCTTTCATTGAATAATAAGCACTTTCCAATAAGGCAGACGTTTATCGTACGACTTCCGTCCATCCTTCTCCGCAAACCGTCCGAAGGCCCCACCAAAACCCCCCGAACGGCCCATCTAACATCGGCCCCTTTCGACCTTCTCCTTTTCCAGACCTTCCCTCCTAACAAACATACATCAACAATGCATCAAACCCCTCATCCCAGCCAGATCCGCTCGGCATGCGATCGATGCCGTCACCAGAAACTCCGCTGCACCCGTCTCCCCTCATCAACATGCGCTCGCTGCACCCGTCTCAACCTCACATGCCAGTCCAGTCCTCCGCGCCGCGTGGGCAGACCTCCTCTGAAGGAAGCTAGGCCGCAGCCCAGTCTTGTGATTGATGATGTCTGGGACTTTAACTTGCCGCTTGAGTGGCCTATTTCTGTGCTTCCGCGGCTTGGTGATGAGTACTTTGACACTCTGTCGCGGCTAAATGTTGATATCCACAAGGGATGGGAGCTCGTGTCACGGGTGGGGAGCCAGACTAGTTTTGCCGAGTTTATCTGCAAGAACGATACTCTGGGTAGTGGGTATGAGAATCTTCAGAATTTGATGAGTTTGGCGCAGGAGTTTCTCGTTGTTATCAAAGCTCTGCATCGACAATTAGGGACGAGACCTGTTACGAGACAGCAGTCGCCGACCATGACTCCGTCTTTCGATGCTTTATTTGCTCTACCATCCGAACCATCCTTTGAAGAGGCGTCGCTTGACGCGCCCACCATGTTTCTCATTATATCATGTTACACTCTGCTTGTCAAGCATATCGAGATAATCTTCAAAAGTATATACGACTCTGTCAGCGACACGTCTCGGGAACCAATTGGGCCAGCACCCATGGCTTTTGCCCATGTTCCCATTCTCGAAGCATCCGGTCAATTCATTTTGTTCTCCGAGCTTGTACGACACATTCTTGGCCAGATCAGTCTTGTTCTTGGCCTCCCGTCTTCGTGGTCAGGTAGAAGCGCATGGACGGGTTTGTTGAAGGGCCAGAGATACAGAGACATGGTTAATGCTGAGTTGGGTGCAGTAGATGGCCTGTGGACGACAAGACCGGCCAAGTTGATGGACACGATACAAACGACAAAAGACATATTTGTCGAGCTTTCCATGATGGGGCTAGATTCACCAATTACCCAACAACGTCACATTATAGATGCGGCTAGATAGCATCTCATGGGCCAAAGAGAGTGGAAGCTGAGCGTCATGGTGCGATTTCACCGATAGGTATACTCTAACCCAGCCTAAAATGATAATAACAATAATTCCCATGCATAAGGTATCGTGATCGTGGGGAGAGGGAAACCAATCATTAAATGCGGGTTGTCCCTTCTCAGCGTTGAGCAGCTTGCGCCTTGTCTTGACTCCAGTGCTTGTCCTGACTCCAGTGCTTGTCCGAAACTCCATAAGCAAAATACCCAGCCATCACCGACCATTAACCCAGAGACATTCTAAACTCGAACTGCAAGTTCCGTGTCGCTTGGGTTCCAAAAACAACTGTGCTTCCATCATTCACCGCAACAGGAAGCTGATTCGTCACAACAGGGCTTCCCGGTTGACGCGGTCGTCCTTTTCTGCGAGCCGGGAGATCATCGCCATGAGTGCGTTTGTTGACGCCCTTCTTCACAGGTGAACGCGGTGCCGACCTTGCCGAGCCAGGTGCGGCACCCCATTCACAAGCCAACACGCCAAAGTTGACTTGATCGGGGTTCTTGTGCTTGCTCAGCCTGCTCGATTTGGCATATTTGACGAATCGGCTCTGCAGCCATGATTGTACATGGAAGACTTTGGAGGTGACATTCCAGTGCTCGGGACTGACTTGGTGGTAGGTCCTGTTTCCACCTTCGAACTTTCGGTTTAACAGGTTTCCTTGGTTCATGTTAGCACTGATAAATCGCATGCATACATCTGGTTACGCAGCTTACCTGAGCCGGTCGATGTTGTGTGCGAGTCCTGCATGTATTCTAACTTTCGTAGAATGAAGTAGTCGACAAAGTAAAAGTTCCTCAGATTGGGGAGGTATTGGGCCATGAAACGGTAGAGGTGTTTTGGATAGTTGACTCTATCAGGGACAACATCGTGGTATCCCCCACATTCCAAACACGCCGAAGGTGATTGATGCTGATACCACTTATGACAGTAGCGAACAGCGATGTTCTGAATACGGTCCAGACCAGGGCAGTCGAGGATCTTGTAAAAGTTGCATCCTTTTTCAAAGACTTCAGGAGGGGCATATTCGAGGTAAAAAACGTCTGTTGAGCAGTCGAGGCTGGCAAGGCCAGTGCCGATGCGGAGGGTATTGGGTCGCTTCGTCAGACTGTTAGCGATGGCAGCAGCTTCGCTGCATGTTACGCTAAGCCTGGCGAGCTGCTTGCACACAGCGGTGTAGTAGGAGACATCGGCCTCTGGTCTCGGGTAAAGCGGCTGTAGGGAAGCGTGGTAAACTCTCCTGGGACGAACTTCCCGTTGGGTCTCGAGTGCGATCTCCTGAGCAGCCTTGGATTCACATTCGAGGCGATATCGTAAAGAAGTCCTCTCATTTCGCCACCAGGATGTGAATGACGGTGACTCATTTGTGCTGATTTTGAGAAAGTGCATGCCTGGGGACGAGACAGTATTCTCCCAGATTCGAATGCGGAGTTCAGGCGGTAAACGAGTGAATGGTGTAAAGGTGCGAAATCTTTCGGGTACATTGAACTTGATGGGAGATTCCATTTTGGAGTCCGAATGAGCTTCGTAGCTTTTGTGATTTGGGTCGTCAGAGGTTGGATCTACCTCGATTTCGGTGCCACATTCATCAGATGCCATGATAACGTGAGGGCGCGAGGCAGGTTATCGGTATCGGTGCGATAGACGAGATAAAACGATCGTGTGCCAGCATCAGCAGTGGCGGTGGCGTATAACGAGTGAAGTTAGAGGATCCAAAATCCAGATAAAGGTGAAGAATACCGTGTAGAGAGGGTATTGAAAGAAGAGGGAATAGGCGGTTGCATCTCTGAGGTCAAGATTGCTGCAGTCGGTGAGCTTAACAGACTCAGGTACCTTGGGCATTCCTGCCTATTGGCTGTTGGTGGGGGAGGTGAGTTGGGGAAATTTGGGAAATGCAGGCAAGTGTCGTGACAGTTAGAGCTCGAATCAAGCAAGAGCTTCCTAAATTGCTTATCAATATGGACGTTGAGATAAGGTCGCTTGATATGTAGAGTGCAGTACCACGTCAAACAAACAATAAGCGCCGGGGACGAGCAGAAAATACGACAACCGCGAGGTGCTTGAGAGGGCAGAGCACAGTAAAGACGTCGGGTGATTCTATAGTGACAGTGCTAAATAACCACTTTTGTCTATGGGCGATTAATTCTTCAAGCGCAGTGTACTCATCCATCCATCTGAAAGAGCACAAATGACATGTTCATACTCTTATCAGATGCTTAGACAATTTCCTACAGAGTTCTCATAAATTAGGCATATCTTGGATGTTACCTTAAGCGAAGAGACAATTAAGAAGGTAACCAACTCAGCTGTCGCGCGCCTCGCCATAAAGTCACAATTCTTTGTCTCCTGAGGCTTTCCCCAAGGTTGTTCTATCACAGTGAGCCGTTAGGTCTAAAGCTTTCGCGGGGCAGATATGACGACATTAGATACGTCATTTGCAAACTTGACGGCTCTCAGAGTAGAGTCTAGACCATTGGGAAAGTGCAGATTGGCATGATGGGAGATCTAGAATATCGTATGTTGACGTACATATTTGGGATATGTGTACGAAGATGAGCTGATTGAATAGTTTGCCGGTGTCTTAGTGAATCTAGACTTTTTACTTTTCCTGTGATCAGAGCTAAAAGCTTCATGGAGGGTTGAGGATTGACGTCAGCATGGAGGTATCGTAAAAATACCTAGTGGGTACATCGTACAACTAGCAACACCACTAAGAAGATCAGATAGACAAGGTATAGCTAGGCGCAATGTGATGTAGCACTTTGTAACTCGGATGATTGCTGGGACTTCTATCATTGTAGGAAATAGGTGATTATTGATGTATCTTTGATTAAATGAAGTCTATTGGTCCTAATCCCTGCGAGGTACATCGTTGGAGCCTTCGGACCTCCAAGGGGATAGTTCTTCACTCACTTATCTGTTCCACTCGCTTGTAAAGTACGTTGGCATTTTTTCAGGTATTAATTTAATGATAGTAAGGTTGACCTTTATTCCAATGTGAGGATATTCCGGATGGACTGTGCTCCGCCGAACCTCGGACCGGTGACAGGCCGCATCTCAACACTAGTGCTCCGGGTAGATTAAAGGCAACGGGGCTAATAGTGGCAGAGCCTCATCAATTGAGAACGGTTGCCCATTTCAAGCTGGCCCCGTATTTTACTCCGTCAGTATCCACTTCTCCGTCAAGACTCGGGCGATATGAAAATGATGCATCGCTCCCGACTCCCGACTCGGAGTACTTTTGTTTTGTTCTCTGCAAAAGCCTACCAGATCCTCATTACTTTATTTAATATATTAAAAGTCAAGGTACAATATAATTCGTTTTATTAAAACCGCTAACGTACATGATAAGCATATGCACTAAACAAGCATGTGCACCACTTATCTATACTGTACAGCTAAAACTATTAATGTTAGATAATTAAAAACAAGCAATTTAATTAGTAGACTTTTAAAAATTTAAAGCAAGGGTTATTAATAAAAAAGGCCATAATATAACTTTTTCCTAATATATTTAATTTTTAATAAATCTAATTAAGAATTAAAATGTAACGGGCTGACCGCTGCTCAGTCATTCTCCAGTTGAGTAATGATTTGCACTGGCATCTTCCCCGCTTTATCCCATGGCTGACGCCAGCCATTATTCTTGTCACTCTCTTAGCAAGCAAAAAGATGGGATTTCAGAGAAGAAACAGGAAACATTAAAATGAAGATGTTTAAGTATATATATGAGTCCATTCCGTGACTTGAGATACAAAAAGTATCAATTAGAAAACAGAAATTCTTACAGAAAAAGTAACATACTCAGAACCAATTTTCACCATGTCTCCAAACCCCCCCATCGCCGACCTCATCACTAAATACTCCCCCATCATCAAGTCCAAAACTATTCTCACCACCGGCGTAACCCTTTCCAGTCTCGGTGCAACATTCGTCATCGCCGTCGCCGCCGCGTCCCCCTCTCTCCTCATTCTCGCAGGTCGCAACGCCGAGAAACTGCAAGAGACCATCGCCCAGATCGACCCGTCCGTCAGAACCCGCGCTCTCGTCGTGGACCTCTCCTCTGTGACTTCTGTGAGAAGAGCTGCTGAGGAGGCTAACTCCTGGGATGATGTGCCGCAGATCGACGTTGTGGTGAATAACGCGGCTGTTATGGCGGTTGATTATAAGGCCACAGAGGACAATTTTGAGATGCAGTTCGCTACTGGGCATCTCGGACATTTCCTACTCACGAACCTCATCATGGATAAAATTCTAGCTTCTAAGGAGCCCCGCGTTGTGAGCGTTTCCAGCGACGGACATCGTGCCCACCCGATTCGCTTCGCAGATCCTCACTTTAGCGTAAGCCAAACCCCGAGGCAAAACAGCTGACAGATATCTAACACTACATAGAACGGGGAGACTTATAACAGATGGTATGCTTACGGTCAAACCAAGACTGCAAACATGTTATTCGCGATATCTCTCGCCGAAAAGCTCGGTGGGAGAGGTCTGAAAGCTTTCAGTCTTCATCCAGGTGTCATTATGGACACAGGTCTCGCAAACCATCTCGATCTAGCCAACATGGAAGGCGATGCCAAAGATCTACGTAAGTCACTCCTTCTTATTCCCAAGGAAAGCCAGACGGTTTCTAATCGGATGCAGTCGACACGGATCGCGCTCAGGGAAACTCTGAAGGCTGGAGACTGAGCTTCGAGCCAGTTTCTCTAGAGGTCGGCGCTGCTACACATGCCTACGCTGCGTTTGACCCCGACATTGCTGGTTAGTTACTAACTTTCAATTCATAATTCTGCAATACTAATGACGGACAGAACACAATGGTGCATACCTCTTGCAATGTCGGCTTGCGGATCCCTACATCGACACGGTCAAGCCCTGGGCCACGAGCTCGATCGAGGCCGATAAGCTGTGGAAACTAAGTGAGCGAATCCTCGGGCAGAAGTTTAGTTACTAGAGTTTGTTTGCAATTTTGGCTATGCCCATTTCAACTGAGCATGATAGCTCGCCAAGTATATGCTAGAATGTAAATGTCAAAACCAGGGTATCAGTCTAATCCAACGCCTACAGACCATTCTGTCCATCATGTATCCCAAACAATAACTCATCACTCGTCAAAGTCCTCGCCCGTCAAGATTCCATTCCTGCACCACCGTCGGCTCCTGCACCGCCAACCCCTTCATTCCACTCAGCCAAGCCCTGCACGCCTCGAGGTGTGCATACTTGTCCGTGTCATGGCCCTTTAACCCCTTCATTTTCACATCCGCCACTTCCAAAACGCTCCTTCCAGCCGCATCCCGGACATACACGTTGGCGCAGTCCTTGACGAGCTGTTGTACCGCGCGCTTGCGTCCGCATCGAACAGCAATGTGAAGAGCGGTCTCGCCGGCGCGGTTCCTGGCATTTATTTGAGCACCGGCTTCGATGAGACGGTGAAGAATCTGAGGTCCAACAGTGTAGTCGTCATTCTCGGGGAGTTGGGCGGCGAAAGCCATCAATGGCGTGTTGCCGCGGGCGTCGTAGTGATTGGGGTCCACACCAGCTTCCAAAAGACCTTCAAAAAATTCCTGGCGGCGCTGTAGCCTTTCAGTGCACGAATCCAGGTCTTTGGGCATCTTGTCCTTTCGTGGACGGCGATTGGTAGGTGTTCCCTCTTCATCCAGGCTGTGCTTCTGGAGTAGACTAGAACTGCTGAGGATTGCTGCAGCGAGACAGTGTAGACCATTGCGGCCTTCTGAGTCTTCCATATGAGGTTTGAGCTGTGCTTCACGGACAAACTCAACCAGTCGTGCCTCCTTGACTATGGGATCTTCATGAGCGGCGTACAGAGTTTCGAATATCGGGGGATCGAGGTCCATCATCTGGGTATCGGCTCTAGTGATGCCCACGTTTGGCTCGGACGGTACAATTACCGGCTTGACATTGAAGGCATCACGTTTCTGCTCGTCTCCGGAGATGCACTTCTGGAGATACCAGTTTATAAAGTCGCGGGAGATATCGTTGGCATACAGAATGTGAGAGAAAGCGCGACCGTAGTGATCAAGGGCGTTGAAGTTGAACTTCTTCTGGCGTAGAGCGAGTAGTAGTCGGGATAATGCGTGTTTATTTCGGAACCAGATAGGATGCAGAACGTGGAGTACAGTCTGACCTGCCGAGTTACTGGCATTGGTCAAGCCGACGCTCCAACCTGACTGAATGGATTTGAGCAGCTGTTCAGGCGCTCCCCGGGCGGAAAGAAAGTGAAGGATTGTGTTGCCAAAGCAATCCGTGTGGCTGATGTGGTCAGGCTCGATTCCGTGCTGGATGATTTGTTGGGCTACCGTCGACAGGCCTCTAGCAGTTGTCCAAACATCTTTCTGGATATCAGCTCCGGCAAAACACCAGCAAGCTCGACGAAAGTGTTCTTCGGTCCGCTGGAAACACGCCGGATGGTTGTGAATGTCGACATCGAGGTTCAGGAAGTCGCCAGGCAGATGGTACGGCGCGATGGGTAGACTCGGGGGCATATCCTGATCATTGTACCATGTTGTTTCAGGCTCATCCTCGCCAGAGATGGGCGAAAGGTCTCCTGATCCGCGATTGATAGGCACGGTGTATCGTTTGATGAGTCTCTTGACGCTCTTCACGTATGACTCTGAGTAGTCGCCCAGCACTCTGTGCAGGGACCCTGTGGTGCAATCTGTCGAAGATGACATGAAGGTTGACTGCCGAAGAAACCGTCGAAACATGCTTTGATCCTCCTCTTGCTTGGCCAAGGGCACTGCTTGTACTGGAGTCGTGGCAGTTTTTGAAGTTCTTCGCGGAGCGTGCTGCTCGGGAGGTGGAAAATGGTTAAACGGGGGCACTGAAAGATTGGTAGGACTTGTGCCAACTGGATAGGCAAAGGATTGAGAGTTGCTCGGATCAAGCAGAGTCATGGGGTCGGAGACGGAGTGAGACCGGGAGCTTCTGGAGGTCCAGCTACCTCTGGAAGTGGAACGCGTCTGTGACAACGAAAGCTCATCGAGCCGCCTGCCCATATCCTCCTTGTCTCTGGGCTTGAGCCATCTCGGTTGCTTGTCGAAGAGTGAAGCGAGCTTCTTGTTACCTGAATCCAATCTACAGCTCAAGTCAGCTACTGCTCTTGTATTTGGCATGACCAGGGTTTGTTCTACCCTGGACCGGCATCAGATGACTTGGCGTGAACGACTGCCATGATCTTGTCAAGGGGAAGCGTAGTGTAGACATAAAGCCTGGACATCTGTCTAAGAGTCGACCGCGTCCATAGCGGCGGACGGCCTGTGGCGGTATTGTTGGAACCGCTAGGCGAAGCAGACGGCGGTCCGTAGCCCCCAGGCGATACCCCACGGGAGAACATGGTTACTGACGAGGTGTTTTTGTGGCAGGATGCCCAAGTAGTAGAACCGACGATACGATCGGAAAGACGGATTTGAGTGGAGGGGAAAATGAACGAGAGCACAGGCTATGCAGCCCTATAGTATATCTCCTATGTTAAGAGGCATAGCAGGATCCCATCTCGGATATGCGTGGGGACGGGCATGCAAAGCTTATAAGGCAAGTGTTTGTACCGTCCTTGGTTCGTATGGGAGGCAGCGGACAGGCCCTCTCAAAGACGGAGGCGCGTGAGAGGAATGATGCATTACGGCCCCCAAAAGACGGCCCCCAAAAGATGGCCATGATGGCGGAATTGCACGTTGGGAGAGCTGCGCCTCACTCACTGGTGAGGGTTGCCAGAGGAGGAGGCCTGTACCACCACTGGTTGGAAGTGGAAGTGGGAGAGGGAGAGGGAGAGGGAGAGGGAGAGACGGGAGCGATCCCAATGCCAATGCATGTTGGAGCAGGTGAGGTTTGCTGGGTTTCTGTATGAATTGGTTAGATTGATTGGATAATGGCCTGAGATTGACTTGTTGTTGAAGTCGAAGTTGACGTAGATAGCGAGTTGAGCTTCAGGCTGCACCGAAAGGCGGGGTATTACAGACTACAGTCTCCCTACAGTCAATCACTAAAGTCATCACATTAAGCGTGACGACCTAACTTCATGTTCTAATCTACCCAAACAAGCCGTCTATTTACTGGTTATCTAAGAGTTCCCTCCGATCTATAATGATTCAGGTTTCGATTGTCAACTTTTAATTGCGTTACGATACGACGACAACAGTTCCCCGGCTTTGTGTAAAAGCTGGCTTGCTCATCTATCTACACGGGTCGCTTGATGACTGACTAATTTAGGTAGATAGACATGTTGCATCCATGCTTTAAAACAGACAATAGTTGTACTTAATCTTTACCTATCAAGCATAAAAACGCTCAATATATGAAATAATATCATTATCAACCAAACCAGAATCCAGCAACCCTCATCCTAGAATCTTTACCTCACAAGCACAACCTTCCCATCCATTAATGAAACACAACTTGGAGGCGCAGCTAACTGCGGCCGTGAAGCTGCGCCACACAAGGCACCCAACCAGGCTTCTCTGGCAACCCTCTTCCACAACAAACAACAAAACGCCTGTTTTCTCTTCTCTCAACCTCCTTTACAAAACGATTGTTTGCCCAGCCTTGTTTATGTAATTCTGGTCGAACGTCCAAAACCCTATAGCCACTGTTGCCCTTGACTTTTATGCCAGACGCGTTAAGCACTATTTATTTTAAGAGATAAAATACAAGAGATGGTGTCGAAGCTGATAGCATCCAATACTCGCTGATTCAACAAAGAATCGACAGGTTAAACACCATTTGTGATGTGTGTTTCAACCGACCTTAATTAAGTCTGTCTGTTTTGCATGTAGGTCACATCCGGAGTGACACTTGCTTGTCAAAGTAAACCACACGCCAAGTATGACTTTGGAGACAAAGACAGTATAACTCAAATGATTGAACCAATCCCACGTGGCCATCCGAGACTTTTCTAGAAATACCCATTGTTTGATTTATCACATTCCAGTCAATCTACTCCGTACACAAATCTACATTCCAGCCAGTTATATTTTCCCCATGTTTTCCAGCACTTAGAGTTTCTCTGTAAACCCGTTTTTCCAGTACCATGGTACAGACCGTTGATCCCGTCTATCGGTCGTATTCAAACTTTCCATGACTGATGGGTCCCCACACTTTTGTAAGTCATGGTCCGAATAGAAAGATTTGACTTCCAACTTAACCGATACGGGGACTTAGCACAGGTGATGAGCGACGCACGTGACACTTGAGCAGAACACACTAGACACTTAGATTCACGACGATAATGTATCACATTTAAAGTTAGAATTGGTATCTCGCACTAGATAGAGTAGAGAAAAATGCAAGAAAAAGATTGTCCAAGAACTCTCGTACCGCTTCTACGGCTGGCGAGGCCAAAGTCATCTAATTCATAATATTATGTACAGCGTGAAGCGGATTATGTTTTAAGAAATAAATAGGAAAGGAAAATGTCTTTTCTGCGTTTACAGCAAGAACGCAACGAGACCGGCAGCGGCAGCGGCATACTCGAAGCCAACACGGCCGGCAGCGGCAGTGACCTGGACGGGAGGAGCGGTGCCGGTGGGCTCGTTGTAGGGGAGGGTAGCAGAAGGCTGGCTGGGAGTGGGCTTGACAGGCTCAGTAGGCTGAGGGCAGTCAGCGCCGTTGCAGGGCTCCTCGG
>JABFEV010001029.1:0-11407 GCA_013618395.1 Fusarium domesticum | reverse complement strand
CCTCCTCCTCCTCCTCCACAAGACTAGAACGAAACTAAACTCGATTTCCCCAGATCTTTCTTCTGTCATTCCTATCGGCTGAACTCCCCAGTGGCTTGATCAGTAAGAAGCTAGGCGCCGATAGATGGATCCCCTTCCTCATCTGTAGCTGGTCCCTTGTGGCTGGTTCGCAGGCTGCGCTGCAGAGTAAAGCTGGGTTCTATGCTGCCAAGGCTCTATTGGGTCTTTTCATGGGTGGTTTTATCCCGTAGGTGTTTATTTTCTTTAGTGGTCCTTACTTACTAAAAGACTTGAGGCCAAAGACTGACGATTTTGCAGAGATATTGTTCTCTGGCTTACATACTTTTACAAGTCCAACGAACTCCCCCTCAGACTGGCCTTTTTCTGGACCGCTCTCAGCACATGCAACATTGTAGGGTCTCTCATCGCAGCAGGTGTACTTCAGATGCGAGGTATTCTAGGATGGGGAGGTTGGAGATGGCTGTAAGTCGTCCACTCCTGCTGGTACAACCTTATGTGACTGACTTGCTTGTAGCTTTCTTCTCGAGGCAATCGGCACATTCATCGTTGGTGTTTTCTCATGGTTCGTTATGCCTCCTGGTCCTTGCCAAACAAAGAGCTGGTTCCGGGGTAAGGATGGCTGGTTTACTGAGCATGAAGAATATATTATGGTGAATCGACTGCTGCGTGATGATCCCAGTAAGGGTGATATGAACAACAGGTATGGGGCTACATGGACTTGTCTACAGACTGGATCTGACACATCACAGACAAGCAGTCGGCCCAGCCAAGCTATGGAAGGCCATTTCAGACTGGGAGCAGTGGCCGTTGTACATTATTGGCATTCTGGTCTACATCCCCCCCGCGCCCTTCAACACTTACCTCTCCTTCATTCTCCGACAGATTGGTTTCTCCGTTTTTGAAGCCAACATGCTCGCTATTCCATCCCAGTTTCTCTACGCCGTCAACCTTATCATCATAACCTGGCTTTCTGAACGGGTCAAGGAACGAGCCATCATCTCGTCTATATCCAACATCTGGATTTTCCCTTGGATGGTCGCTCTCGTAGCTCTTCCAGCTGAGATATCCCCATGGGTCCGGTACGCGCTCATCACCGGTCTCCTAAGCTACCCCTACTGCCACGCAATTCTCGTGGGCTGGAACGCAAAGAACAGCAATAGCGTACGGACAAGGGCGGTAGCAGCGGCGCTGTACAACATGTTTGTGCAGACTGGTAACATTGCGGCAACGAATATCTTCCGCGAGGACGATAAGCCCTTGTATAGGCGCGGTACCAGGATTCTTCTGGGTATTACGTCTGTTAACATTGTGCTGTTTTATCTGGTCAAGGCGTTTTATGTCTGGCGAAATAAGGTGCGCGACAGGAGGTGGAATGCTCTGACTAAGGAGCAGCAGCAGGATTATGTGTTGAATACTACGGATGAGGGACAGCAGAGGCTTGACTTTAGATTTGCTCATTAGAGGGGGAGGTGAAGGAGGAAGTGAAGTGAATGGAAGGGGCTGGTACTGTGTAGGCATGTGAAAGATGGATGGGGAGATTGTGAGTTATTGGATGGGAGGTATGTGAGAGAAGATGCTGTTGTGAAGTATTCAATGTATTCGTGGTATTATTCGTGGTATTATTCTTGGTATTATTCTTGATTTAATGTGTATCGTATCCCCTTGGAAGTCCGAAGGCAGCAACAATGTACTTCGCAGGGGTTAGGGCCAATAGAAATCAGCTAAATTGAAGATACGTTAAACGCCATCTATTTTCTATGGCGATAGAAGTCCCAGCAATCATCCGAGTTACAAAGTGCTACTTCGCATTGCGCACAGCTATAGTTACCTTGTCTGTTTAATCTTCTTAGTGTTATTCGGCAAGTGTTTATCTACTGGCTGCTCTTGGTGGCTGTGGTCTTGATATGAAGCTTGTACCGTCATACCAATTGACGGCTTCTAATAAGATGTTAAGGATTCATAATAAGAGATAAATGATATTAAGTGTAATTCACTAGTTATGGAAAAGATTCATGCCTTAGATACATTGTTGCAGCCTTCTCCAACTCCCATCTCATCACCTGACCACTTAAACGACGATAACCGCTGAACCTCGGCATCTTCGCCTCAATAATGCGGAGTAGGATCGCATCAGTCAACTAGAGAGCTACACATCAAGTGCCAAACCTATCAAAACTCATACACCATTCAAAATGTCAACATATCAAACAGCACAAGATCAGTTCATCACTGTCGACGGCATCAAATTCGCCTACAGACGTCTAGGCACAAGCCATGGCATCCCTCTCGTTCTTCTCATGCATTTCAGGTCTGTACTCATTGAATCTTCTCACATGACTTAACTAACCCGTATCAGAGGAACAATGGATCACTGGGATCCCGCTCTTGTGAACCCCCTCGCTGCAAAACGCCCCGTCATCCTTATAGACAATGCCGGCGTAGGCCGTTCCCAAGGTCAAGTCCCCAAGAGTTTCCCTCAATGGGCACAGTACTACACCAACGTCGTTGCTGCGCTGGGTATCACACGGGTCGATGTCATGGGTTTCTCCATGGGCGGTTGCGTAGCACAGCTCGTCGCTCTAAACGCGCCGCAGCTTGTTCGCAAGCTTGTTCTATGCGGCACAACACCTAGTATGGGCGAGGGTGTTGTGAAAGCTCCTTTGGGTCCGTTTAATAGACTCAAGGCTGCCGTGACGGAGGAGCAGCAGAAAGAGGCTTTTCTCGAGGGTATGTTTAATAATAACAGAGAGGCGGGAGAGGCTTCGTGGAAGAGGATCAGTGAGGCAAGGGGTGGTAGGGTCGAGCATGTTGATCCGGAAAACTCGCATCGACAGGCCATCGCATTTGCCAAGTTTATGAATCGAGACAATGCGGCTGAGTCTTCATACGATCGTTTCGACAAGCTCCGTCTACCAGTACTGGTCGCCAACGGTATGTGCCTCCTGTCCTATAAACGAGCAGCAGCTGATTATGGCCAGGAAACGAGGACCTTTTGCTACCGACTGAGAACAGCTACCTGATGTACAAGAAGCTGAGCAAGGCTGGCGGTCAGCTTCACTTGTATCCTGCTTCCGGCCATGGATTCCTTTTCCAGTATGCAGACGAGTTTTCGAAGCTCGTGAATGACTTCTTGGATAGCGAGGTCAAGACGTTGAGTCATCTTTAGAAAATACCCATGAGTAGAGCGATGAGCATGAGGTGGGCCATGCTTGGAGTTGATGGACCTGACACCCCAGAATCCTCTTTTGAAGATGCAGCTGTTGAAGACGCCGTCTCTCTCGTACTCGTCTCTGTACTTGTCATCTCATCCGCGTTCACTGTGATGCAGTTTCTGTTTCTTGAAGATGTCGCCATAGGCAACACCCCTGGACACGCCTCAACGCACCCCTTGAAAGCTCTTCTATCCTCATTCTTCTGATAAGCCAGGATTTTTGTCTGGTCCAGGTTCCGCTCTATGCACTCCCTCGCGCAACTCACGGACGTGCAGGGTAAGCGAGACGACCAATGGCTAACTGCGCTCCAACCTTCTTTCATCTCCCAGTCCGAGAGGGTAGCTTTGCCGTTTGTGAGATTGAAGCCGGTGGATTGGTCGCCCCATGTGTTCCAGGAGACTTTGTCAGAGTCGAAGAGAGTGTAGGAAAGTTTCATGCGGGTGCTTGGTAGGGCATCAGATGGGACGTTGATGGTGAATGCGGTGAGGTTTGTGGAGATACATTCTTGGAGGAGGCCTCGGTCAGGTTAGCGATCACTAAATGTAGATTATCAAGGAGCAAGAGCTGGTCATATGACAAACCATGCTTTCGTGACAGCACTCACAGTAAGGAGATGGATCACCAGACGTGAGATCCTCCTCCGTCTCAGTCTTGGTCCAAGCATATGCAAGTACCTCCATGAAATTGTGCTCATCCTCAGCCTTGGCACTATTAGAAAAGTTGAGGCGCACAATCGTATCCTGTAGAAATCGCAATAAATTTAGCAATGATAGAATCTCATGCAAGCAGATGTCATTACAACTAGATCTTGCATATACACAAGGAAGGACTAAAAAAGGAAACCTTCGCGGCAAGGTTGCGGGACTTTCACGGACCTATGCAAGGTTATACCTAATTATACGGGATATCTCAAGTATATAACTAAAGAAAAGCCTGTCCAGGATAACTAGATCAGAAAAAGGACATCAATCAATTGATCAAATGGATTAGCCTCATCAAGGGCAAATTCAAATCACATTCCTCTTACTATCTGACAATTATCTAGATGCTCTTGGATTTTTTACTAATTCCTCTCATAAAATCTCATAGTTACTATAGACGATCCAGCATCCAAGAAGAAACCAAGTATCCAACACATCATACACGCTGGCAGAAGAAGTCTTGCTTCATACACTTGCTTACAATAACCCACAACCCTATTCTCACTTGGTACACTTGCACTGGGGATTGAACACAACAGGACAGTCACAACACACAGAGTCCTTAGCCCAGGTGATGTGGGCGCCCCAGTTGTACGCTTGGTTGAGAGTGTTGTGCTCCGAGTAGGCCTCCTTGACCTTTGCTGTCTTGGGGTTCACAAACACCATGTCGATGCCGTTGCCTCGACCTCTGGATGTCCCTCCTGGGACGGTGAAGTCGCCTTGCCAGTAGAAGCTGAAAGTGTTGCAGCCGTAGGAGACGGGGCCCTTGATGTAGGCGGAAGGGTTGCGTTTGGCCTTGGCGTGGCCTTTGATGAGTTCATCGAGATTCTCAAAAATGGGAGGGAAATCGTCTTTCTGTACCCAAGTCGGTATTCTGTAGATTACGTCGACTGGGAAACTACATCAACGTACCTCTGCGTACTTGGCCACAATATCAGGACGTCCAACAGTCCACCACGTAGACTGCGAGTAGATCTTGACATCCTTGTCAAACGTTTCCCTGGCCTTTTTACCATCATCTGTAATACCGGAAAGTGCAGAGATGTACTTTGAAACCAGATCCTCAAGCTTGACGCGAGGCACGCAGTACTCCCTCCCCGGATCAGGATACGTAGGCCAATCACTCTTGTCCCAATCGACAGAAGCAGCCGTGGCTGCAGCAGCACATGTCAAGGCAGAGAGTGCTAGCGTGAGCTTCATGGTGTATAATTATCCTCTCAAAACAAGGAAGAAGAGGTAAGATGTGATGAAATTGTCTGAGATAGGGATTTGTTGAGGGGCCTGTCCACCAACGCAAAGGCGGGTGTGCTGTTGCTTATGTACCTACCAGCTGAGATTGAAAGATTGAGGAAGAAAAGCAAGGCATGTTAAATAAACTAGGGACAAGTAAGGATTCCAACCAAAGTTCGTATTCCTAGACGTTTAGAATCAGAAAAGAGAACCGCGGTTGCAGGTGGCGGTCGCGGATCAAATCATATCCAACGGTTTCAAAGGGATGGGGGGACGCTGGAATGTTCAATCTCGACAAAAAAGAAACCTCGTACTCAGAGAAAAGAGAAGAGAGAAAAGATAAAACGGGTGAGATGTCTGGTGTTACACAGCATCGAAATCTGATCCTCATAATCTCTTTACTTTACCGTTCCGTTTCCCCATTGCTGCCCACACTGAACAAGTTGAAGCCATGAAAGAAGAGCGAGAAAAGATACGTACCTTAGATAAGCTCCAATCTTATCGCCACCGTCCCGATTCCTTGGAATCTTTCGCCACTAAAAAGGCTAACAGTGGAGTTAAGCGAAGGTTCAGCCAATTGCGCAAGCAGGGCGGAAACTCTGTTTTCGTCAATAAGCGGGTTATCATCCCCTGGTGAAGTAGCGCTGTGATTCCCCGGTTTTAGTGGCACTGAGGACAGGAAGCTCGTTCAAGTCCTTTGGCTTTGTTGAGCAGCAGCTTGTAACCATGATTGATTTCAAGGCATGGGTACTCTGTATTCTGAGATGATATACCGTGGGGAGTGTTACTTGCCAGGATTTGAATACACAGAGATATATCTCAGGTCCGAGCAAGATAGGACCATGGATATATTTCATCACGATCAGAACATCCATCACCACGTTGTTCGGGACCAAGTTAAGATCTCAAACAACACAACAAACGCCTCAAATCAGACCAATCATATCACAACTCAATATAACCTTCCAGTTTCGTATAAGCAACCTGGGGTAAAAGCCAACCGACTGCCATAGCCGGTTGAGCTGCTTGTTCCCGCAAGCTGGGGCGCCGGGGCGGCATCTGCATCGGCGTACCGGGTAGTCTGCATATGTGAAAGGCTTTCCAGCCCTATGATCCATCACCAAAAATGAACGTCTGGACACGCCATTCAAGACGCCTTATCAACATCAACGCTATTGGTGCCCGCTCAGCCAGAATGCTTTGTCTAAACTGCCAATGTCTGCTTTCTGTCTTCGTTTGGGGAGGGGGGCCTGACGAAGCAGCTATTCACGCCGCTATGGCATGCATACCGATTGTAGACCATTGAAAGTCTCGCAGTTGTTGGTGGGGGTTGCTTTCGCTGCACCCACGTCATTATCTATATGGACGTGGTTTATCATCTCATGTGAGCAAGAGTAGCTGGGTCTTCCTTGTTGCTCATGAGGAATGGGTCATTGACTGTTTCTCTCATACTGAGCTGAGGCCTCAAGACTTCAGCTTCATCGTCTACATTCCCACGACTGAGACTCGCTGTTCCTTTCTGTGACTTGTCATCCTGAACTCTTTCCTGTTTCATTCTCCCTTTCTTCCCTTGTCTGCTTACCTAGCGTTGCTCATACCAACTTTGACTCTTTCTGGTCTATCCCCTCTCGAACTGGTCAACTCATTCTGTCCAACCATCACTGCCATCCATCACGACTCTCAAGGAACAAGAGGCTACTCTGTTAAGTTCCCAAATAGACCATCATAACGACTCGGACGAAGAAGAGTCCTTCACCTACTCTCCACCTGCACGACGACTGAGCGTTTGCCGTTGTCTTGTATGGATCACCGTCTTGATCCTTACTATCCTTCTATCAGGCCTCGCCGAAGCCTGGCTGTCAATGCACTACCTCAACATTGACCAGAACTGTGCCTCTCAGACAACACAATGGTGTAAGTCTCGGTTGCTAGTATTGCACAGCTACGAAGTACCTTGACCTGACAGATTCTATAGCACCTCTTCTCAACGACGTAGACATCGAATACAAAGCCAAGTCGTTTGACGACAACTTTATGCAAGAGAACATTTACCGAAAACTAGGCTCTCCTGAAGTTGACACTGCTTGGGAGGCATTAGGCATCGATTGTATGTCCAACATCCCAAGTCTTGCCGACATCACTTACACGAGATATGGAAAAATTCACCATACATCAATCCTTTACAAGACATGACGATCAATTTTTTGTATGTGTAATCATAGTTTGGGTCTTGAACGAGTGACCTCCCATCATTCCGTGCCTTTGAAAGAGCGTGTCGACATGCCGTACATTCCCATCCCAGAAACCCAATGCGTATTGTACCACATCAGACTCAACTCCTAAGCCTTGACCTCAGCAGTCTCAGCCTGGAGTCTCTGGAAGCCACCAGAGGCAGCGACATCCTTCTGCAGCTGCGCAATACGCTTCTGGTCACCGGTAGGGTCACCGGATTCGGGCTCGAGCACCCACTCGAGGAAGGAGTTGGTGTAGTTGGGCTCGAAGCTCTCGTCCAGGACACCGAGACGCTTGCCGTACTTGGTCACCTTTGTCCAGTCACGCTTGACGTTCTTGAGGTCCTTGCTGAAGTAGGCAAAGCTGCGCTCAAAGATCTTGCGGTTGAGAGCAGTGCCCATGACGGGCTTGAAGTCGACGTACTCTGCCCACGCTTGCTCGGGCTCGGCAAGGACAAAATCGGTGGCCTTCTTGACGGCGCGGAGGAACGAGCGGACCTTTTCGGGGTTCTCCGCAAGGAACTTCTCGTTACCAATGTACAGAATGGTGCAGAAGCAGCAGCATCCGAGTTCAGCGAGCTCGTCAATTCGCAGCATCTGAACATCGTCCTTGGGACGACCCTGACCAGCGAGCCACTCCTCAAGCTCAACCATCTGGACGTTCTCAAGACCGATGCCGGCGTCGATCTCGCCCTTGATGATAGCCTTGGAGACGTTCATGCCGCAGCGAACAGCAGTGTAGTCATCGGGGGTCATGCCGTAGTGAGAGGTGAGCTCGTCGATCTGGATCTTGCCAAACTCGCCAACATAGCCGATTCGCTTGCCCTTGAGGGTGCGGAAGTCGGTGGTGATGCCCGAATCCTTGAGGTAGACGACGCCGGTGAAGGGTTCGTCGAGAAGACTACCGATGGACTGGACGGGGAAGTCTCGAGCCTTGGCCTAGGTGGTGTAAGCAGTTGTGATGGATGTGCTGTGGTACAGGGGTTGTCTTACAGCAAGAGTGTGAATCATGGCCTTGAAGCCGAGGTCGACCTTGCCAGTACCGACGATTTCAGTAACATCCTGACAGTGTTAGTTACGACAAAAGACAGAGTTGAAGAAAGTCCATACACTGGGGTCGTTGGGCTCCAGAAGAGCAACCTTGATGCCCTCATCCTTAAAGTAGCCCTTGGCCTGGGCCAGGTACAGCGGAGCGTGGTAAGGCGTAGCGTGCCTAGAGACAGTCAACAAATTGTGATCTAAGCATTCCTATATCACGGGGGTTAGTTCCATACCAGTTGGTAAGGAAGGTGATCTTGTCAGTCGACATGATGACGGATCAGAATAGATGCTGTTCGGGTTAGTATGCCAACCACGTGGGCCAAAAGGGGAAGATGTCAAAGAAGCATGTCCTTTCGCTGGTATTATCCAGATCAAGTTCGCCGGTATTTCTCAGATCGACCGACTCTGCTCTGCCCATGTCGTGTACGACCCAAGACCAGGAGAGTCTTGGGGACGTATAGAGACGATGAAACAGAACAGAGACGGCCAAACACCCGGATGCGTTCTCTTGAAACGTTACCTTGATACATAATAGCCATAGCGAAGGGAGCCAAGGCTCTTCCTTTGAGCATCACATCGTACCGTGAGCTTTTCTTCGGTGAAGGTGGTAGAGATTTGATAAGCGTAGTGAAGTTTTCTCGAGAGGAATTGAGTTGAGAGAGAGAAAGGGAGTAAAAACAAACTAGAAAACCTTGGGAGATAAGCCCTTGATGTAGGATTTCCCTCAAGGGAGCAACGTGCCCCTCCTCACATGACCCAAGAGGGGTATCAGGATCCCATCGGATGCGTCTCAACAACACAATAACGTCATGGTTGTGTGGACATTCTAGGCGCATTCTAGTCTATTTTATTGGTTCTAATGCGCTCACTGCTGTGGAGTGGATCGTTTGGTGGTTGAGCGAGACCAGTGACCTGCGGGATGAGGGAGGTGGGGGTTTGGTGTAAGCCAAGTGCACGAGAGGTGCATGATGAAGACTTTGAAGAGAGTATCGAAGTTCCTGATGGTTAGATTTGAGGTTTATTCAAGTCAATTGATCTACTCTTGAGCTATGACTGAGCAAGACAGCAGTCACAGTACCTATTAATCAAGAAGCGCATCAGTTCTTAAGATATTCACACAAGAACAACATCTCATGTTTCCTCCCTCAGCGGAACTCGGTATGTGTGATTTACCAAGAAGTCAGTGCCACTCCATACCATATACCATTAGACAAAGAGGTTAGCAACGGCACACATGATCTGACATGCACCACATACTACGTAGTAACTACTATCCAAATCACCCCAAATCATGCAACCTCAAATAGCCGAGAAGCAACAGAATTCTCTCAACAAAACATCCAATTTGTAAAAAGAGAAGCCCCCTCTCCCCTCCCCTGTTTGGACATGTGCCGACGAACCACCGGCACCGGGCTCACTCAGCTGGATACCGACCCGTCCCACGAGTTCCGGAACTCCATGACCGAGGGGGCATGCGACCCCCACTGTCTGCGGCCGAGAGAGGGAGAAAACGAGAGAAGGAGATGAAGGAGTTTCCTATTCTTCAAGAAACACTAGGTTAGTTGTACACGCCTCAAGAAACACTAGGTTAGTTGTACACATCTCAAGAAACACTACACGAACTGTTTCTGTCAGAAGACTTCCAACAGTATCAATTGGTTCGGGGAAACGTCCCGGAAATGAACTACTAAAACAAGCATACTGTCTTCCCCCTGAACTCAACATCCTCTCGGTGTCCTGAAGAGGTAAAACTTGGGGCATCCAGGGTCTCACGGATCGCTTTGTTGTTTCCTCGGTGTCGCAAAGAAGAAGTTCTTCACGTGGAGTGAAGAGAGAGCAGACATCACGGTCTATTATTGCCAGCCGACCTGCTGTCCAGGGCCCTCTTCTCATGTTTGTTTCAGCCTCTTGATTTCTCGGTAGGTCTGAAAAAGATGACCGAGGTGAGAAAAAAGATGGTTCATCCCACGTTTCCCATGTCTGAGATCTAAGACATAACAGCGCCTCGCAAAGGTCCTGATGTTTTATTGACACGCGACCTCTCTCTCTCCCTCTCTCTATTGGACTACGGACAGGGGAGATACACGATACTTGTACCGCCTCCAATTTGCTTGTTGAGTAGGTACCCGTTGAGAAATGGTGTCGTGGAACAATAGGGACAAGATGATCTATCTACCCTTGACCTCAAACTAAGGATACAAGAGTTAAATACGCAGACGATACATCAGAAGCTAGTAATAAAGGCCAATTGTCTAAGCTGAGGCCATCACTAAGCTAAGGCCACCACTAAGGCAAAACAATGTCTTGCTCATCATTATTTTCTTTTTCTTATTTTTAGGCAAGGCCTAGAATACTATGACGTTGGCCAACAGTCTAGATCTTGGACAGTGTGAAGCTTAGTGATAGCGGCTTTTCGAATTGGAATATCAAAGAATTTCTTTGAACTCCATAGGATTAGGTTACTAATACCGCGCACATCTTTAATGCGGTAATCCGTGCAAGAGACGGACTTTTTGGAACGAAATATCCGAAGTAGCCGTAATTACGTCGGCGTCGGTGTTGGTTCAAAGTGAATCTCTCCGTCCGGTCGGTCGGTGGTCTCCACCGCCACTATCACGATACAAGACATCCATGGGTCACTACGTATCACGTTACAAGGCATGAGTGCCGTACCACCACATCGGGGGCAAACAGTGCAGTACACAATAGACATGCTGAGATCTCGGTCGTGCGAGAACAAGCCGAATGTGTAGACTGGGAAAATCCGCTGCACAAACTCAAGGTTGCCCGGTCACACACCAGTTGAACGCAAGTCTTCTCCACTGAGTGAGTCCAAGTTGGCCCTCTGTATTCCGTACGTATCCCCAAAATGGGCCCCTATGATGCGCGGCCAAACAGAGCCGTGGCGGGCCTATGGTCCACCAGGGTCCATGATGATCGTGCACGAGGCGTCAGGGGGGGGGGGGGGGGG
>JABFEV010001024.1:0-40213 GCA_013618395.1 Fusarium domesticum | reverse complement strand
CAACCATTCTGGCGGATACAAGCTAACCGAGCTGATAGAATAGAATAGTGGGCTCCTGCTTGGCCGTCATCATATCATCTCCGTGATCGACGAGGTAGCTGGTTCACCTGGGTTTGCATTGAGCCTGCAGCTGCCGAAATATGTGATGCATACTGTAGCTAGTAGGCTTTTGATGACTGCAAGCACTTGCACCTTAACAAACCTGATATCCAGACAATAAAGGAGGCAGCTTGGTACGGTGATCTCACAGCGTGGAGCTTGTTTCACAGCAACGCTTGTTCAGGGCTTCGCTTGTGATGATCCTTGGAACATTTCCAAGGCAATCTCACCCCCTCCCTACCTCGTCCATCGATGATTGGGAGAAAGCCCCGGAAACTGAGACAAAGGCCCAATCCCTGTCAAGTTGTGCCACATTGGTGCAAAGACTGTCCCAGGCTGTCGGGTCAGGTGTGGAGTCTGCGGGAAGAAAAAGAAAAAGGAGGTTGCTCGAGCCTCGAGGCGCTTGTGGACCGGATTGGGGAGAGGGGACTGGGAGAGTCAAGGAGTTGGTTTCTTCTACTTCGGCTTGCTCTGCCAGAAGAGCTGCTTCTCCGTGAGAGGTGGTTACCTGGTGGGTGACCTTGACTGACCTAGATATTGATTGTGTCAGAACTTTTCAAGTCCCGCAGAACCTCAAGCAATCGAAGAGGGGCTACATGGCTACTGATCGTGGACGGACCAGCTCGCGCCCCTACAAAGCCACAGCTGGCAACCGTCACGGCGCTATCGCAATACGAGTTAATAAGAGCAAAACGCCAACATTGTTCATCGATTCTACAAGAGTACCCCGGGAGCTCCAAAGAAATATCGCTAAGAACTGGCTCAACCCAGCGCCTACTACGTAGCAAGTACACACAACAACGCTCCTGAATGCCAACAGGGGTGCTGCTACATATGTATTATGCGGCCTCTGCTGAGGCCATGCTATAAGCACCAATAACCAACTCTCTTGTCGGTTCCATGGTGGGAGTGTAGATTGACTCCTCCCATAACCAACAAGCCTCTCCACCAATGCAGCTACGCCGCTACGGGCACACTAACTTATAACACACAGTATGTGGATACATTGGCCAGACTACAAGCCTCTCTCATCATAGGGAAGCGGCTGTTGGGCCAAGTCTTGCGAGTGCTTGTTGGCCCGGCGTGTTACATTGCTCATATGGCATCAAGTACAGAGCATCCATGACCAAACATGCCATCTTCGGGCACATGTGCACTGGAAACAACAATACGGTAACTTCGCGCATTCATGTTGATTCAATTCAAAACAAAGCAAAATACAACACAACACGGGTCTCTATAGTCGCGGGCCTGGCTCACCAACAAATCAGAGGCAAGCTCTACCTTTGCGAGAGGGACTTGCTGAAGCTACAGCCTAGCTCCTGATATGACAAGAATTGACATGTTGCACCGCTGGCACAGCAGAAACGGTGATCAACACTCAATTATTGATGGAGACATGCAAGGGCAAATGGCTGTGATACCCCAAACTACGGATCTTTCCCCCTTATCGTAAAGGTATGCATGATATATACTATACATGCGGTGGGCGAAGATAGAGAAAGGGAAACTCCGCGTACCACACGTGCAGCCCTCCAGCGTCTCGTGGAACCCCGATCTGTATCCAGCCTGTTGGCCGGTTCATGCGGCACCCGGTAACCCTTTGCTTAGGTGATAGGCCTGTCCTGCGGCCTGGGCCCAAAACGTTCCATTTCTCCTTCCACAACCATGTTCTGGACCCCTCGAGAGCGAGTCTTGTTGTTTTGATGTTGGTTACCCCATGCATGATCGGATCTAGCCATGATCCAGATCTGCCTCCTTACCACTCGTATTCGCCCGTGGCCTTGTGGAACACGTACTCCTTGCCATTAACGGTGAGCACGCCATCCTTAAGCGTGCACTTCCTATAGATGGTGTTAGTAAATAACAAACAACTGGGTTTTTCTCTCTTTCGCGACATGAACCAAAAACAAGACTCGCATGCCAACGTACCACTTGTTCTTGACTCGTTGAACCTTGTCATACATGCAGAGCATGATGTGGCCAAGGCCTTCGTCGTCGACATCCTCATCATCGCGGTCCTCGTCAGGATCATCGAGATCCGAGTTGATGGCATCCTCGTCATCCTCGTCATCATCGCCTCCGTCGAAGGCAGCAGGTTGTTTACCCTTGTTGGCGCGTGATGATGAAGTGCCCTGGTGCCGAGTCGCTTCCTTGAGAGCCAGCATCAAACCACCACCCTCCATGCTCTTAGCTTTTGCGAGAATCTGCTCATGTAGCATGCGGTCAATCTCAACCCGGCCCAGTTCATGGAGGTCGCCAGAAGCTGACCGCTCCATAAGCACACCCTCCAATTCATCTTCGCTCTCATCACCGGCACCGTCAGTTTGTCCAGTTCCAAAGTGGGGTTGGCCGTTGGCAGGTTGGTGTTGGTGTTGTTGTTGTTGCTGCTGCTGCTGCTGCTGCTGCTGTTGAGCAATCTGCTGTCGGTAAAGGTTTTGGGTCTGTTGCTGTTGCGGAGTCAAAGCGTGCTGCTGGCCAGGTTGTAACGGTTGCTGTGGTAGGGCTGGTTGTTGTTGTTGTTGTTGTGGTATTTGTTGTTGGAGTTGACCGTGTGATTGAGGCTGTTGCCCCTGATGAATGGCATTGATAGAGTTCGCTGCACGTGTACCATATTGCGCCTCCAACTGCTGGGCTGCACGACTGGCAGCCAAGTTAGTGCTGCCATCTGCGGGATTTGCATTGAAACTCGGATTAAAAACACCCCCTACACCAGGTTCTTGCTTGATAGAAGGCTCAGTCTTGATGTGAGCATTTTCAGACTTGGTTCCGTTCTGGCTGAGCTGTTGACCTCCAGTAGGCAAAGACAACCCCTGAGGAACACCTAACTGAGGAGAGAATTGGGCTTGAGCATGGGCTGGCACCGGCCCCCCTGTCACAGAAGACGCTGGCGGTGCTGGCGGGGGATCGGGCTTAGGGTCCCATGGGAAGCGAGCAACGTCAAGCTGGGTGAGTTTCTTTTGCCATCCCTAAATTCAAGAGAAGGTCAGTCGGTGAGAAACATGAGTCATAGCGAAGGCTGCCTGGAAAGTGCAACATTTGTCTGGGACATGCGAGACGATACAAAAGGGCAGTGTGTGCAAGGCAGCCAGAAACAGAGCAGGCAAACATATGTTGGAGAGGGTGGTATAATGCAGTTGAAAGTGAGATGATGTGATCAGCTGCAACGCAGCGCGGCATAATGTAAGTAACGCGTGTTCATGGTGGACTCATGAGACGACGGGAGGTGCTGCGGACTGGTGTAGGCACAGGGAGTGTAAGTGAGAGGGGAGAGGAGATAGCGGTATAGGCAGAGAGCAGAAACAGCCAATCAGAAGCGAGCGGCCAGCGGCGGGAGGGGTTTTCGGAGGAGTCACAGGGAGGCCTTGCAGCAGGGGCTTTGGGCTTAAAAGACCCAAATAGTGCGTTATCGCCCCTCCCACAATCTGCTGTCTTTCTTAACTCAGCGATGCCGTCCCCATCAAGCCTGACTTGCTCTTCGGGCTTGGCCATCAACCCGAGTAAGGACCACGAGACGCCATGACTTGTGCCATCAAAATATCCTCAGCTCAAGCCAATGGTGCTCTTGGCAGTCTCCTCATCACAAAGAGAAGACGTAAGAAAAGGGCATTCGACAGCTTGTCGTTCGTACTTTCGCCGTCGGTTTATGGGCCGTTCGTCTCAGTCTCTCGCTATCAAACCTTCACGAGGGAACCGAAAACAGACACCGCCAAGGTAAAACACAGCGAGGAATAGCTCATCTTACCTGTCGCAGTTCTTCTAAGACCGACTCTTCAATACCGCTTTCCTCGAAATCGACTCGCGAGCTGTTGACGACCTCGTCAATGATGGTTTGGTAAACGCCGCCGACAGCTTGATTCGACATAGTGACTTGTCCTTCTGAATTTGTGCTTTCTTGAGAGATGTACGCTTGGCCGACAGACAATGGAACTTGGCGAGAAAGAAAGATTGTCTCAATGTCAGTGAATCGCCGTTTCGTTGCGTCTCTCTGAGCGCGAAAGTCGAAGAGGTATCGACGAGGATCCGGTTGCGAAGCAAGACAGGCGCGAGCACTTGTCGATAAGGCGAGGTAGTTGGAAAATCAAAGAGAAGTGGTCGGATGTTAATGCGCAATGCTTCAAGGTAAATAAGCTCGGTTAGACTGTGATTCTGCTTGACCCGTTCGGTGATTGATGACCCGTTAAGATGGGCAATAAAAGGTACGTCGGTACTTGGAGTTAACCGCAGAGAAACGGTATGACGAAAGGGCGAGCGTATGATGAAAGCTGGTAACTTCAACGTATCAATGTGCAAATAATATGCTCCCTATTCGCGCAAAGGAGAAATAATTGCCAAAACTCGGGAATTTGCGCTGCCTTGCCAGGAGTAGGGAAGTCTGTCGTTGTGCCGGGTTGAGTGAAGTGCGGCTTTGTGATGTGCAGTGGGGAGAGTTGGTAGCCTGTGGTAGATTTCCCTTTCAATACTGCCTCGCACTGAGATGTCGAGCTGACTCAGCACCCAGCGTTTGTCAGTGGACCCCCTGTCAGCAACCACCTCATCCTTGGCCCTCAGGGCAGTCCCAGTCTCCAACGCAGCATCAGGTACCTACCTATATTTCATCATTTCTTAGCTATGCCTTCGTGCCTTAGGGCAACCACCATTCGTATCTATAACAGCATTCAATAGGTTAACTCTCAATAATCGTCACACATGCTACCTTTCAAGGTCTGTTTCAATGGCATACTCATCCGATATTTCCTTGTCTTGACTCTCTATCCTACAAGACGACGTAGAGGATGGGCCTCCGTATTAAATACATACTCATCCAGGCTGATCAAATCTGGGCCGCTAAATATCAAGTAAAAATACTTGAGCGTCTCGCCCATCCAGAACGACTCCATCGAGTCCACCTCGCGTGGCTTCTCCCCATCCACCGTCACATCCCAGATGGCTGTGTTGGCCAGTTCCGTCTTGGTCGCATCCTCAATCGCCGTAAACATGGTCCACGCGCGGTCGGCATACTCCTCTTTAGCTGTGACCCGGTACATGACAAAAACGCTCTCCACGGCCTCGGGACGAAGAATATACCGTCTATCGGGTATACGAGTGAAGCCCGCTGGAAGGAACTCGTCAGCAATGATGGAGTCCACCTGGGCCGTTTCACCTTCTTTAATGCCGGCTTGCTTGAGGACTTCGGCTTTCCATTTGTTCTCATCCCACGCACAAGTGTCGTTCGCATCCTTTGCCTCGCATGGTACCATATAGAAGGTCTCCGGCATGATGCCATGAGGAAAGGTCTGGTATGTGTATAAGCAGCCGGCCGTGAGCTTGGTGGCAGCTTCGATATCCTGCTCACGAGAGAACAACCGTCCACCCAAAGCCAACACGCCACCCAGGAAGCAGACAAGATGTTGACCTTGGCTCTCGAGTTCAAAATGGATGCCATCGTCTCTCTTGGTGGCATGCACTTGACCTGATATCAAGATATCGTCGTTTCCAGGGGTCAACGGCCGGAAAAGATTGTGCTTCAAAGCTGCGTCCATCGCTTTCTCGTACATGCTCTGGTACATGGGCAACTGGCCACCAAGCAGGGCGGCCATCTTGGGCAAATATTCGTATACCGAGTCAGCCATGGCACCAAGCGAGAATACGCTTCCACCATTGAAGATTTGGGATTTTGCGTCCACGATCAGAGGCCACTGACCAGGCAGGTAAGTTGAATCTTGCTGAGTCGCCATCAACTCCATGATACGTTGCGACGCGTCAAACCATTTATCATCCCCTGTCAACTGTGACAGTCGTGTAAGTTCCATGCACAGACTACCAATCTCAGCCACGAGAACACCAGAGCCAGCAGTCTGCTTCTCCCCCTTTGCAGCAGCTTGGATATTCCAACGCGTGATGGGCATGCGGTTTGGCGTGTCGAAGGCCTTGTAAATCATATCGCCTACCTGCACAGCTTTGCGCAGTAGACGCTTATCATTGCTGAGCTCGAAAGCGGCGAGGAATCCACCGAGATAGCGAATGGTGGTTTCGAAGATGTTGACCTCCTTGAGGTCTGTCTTGGTGAAGTCGATCTTGTCGACGGCTACCACGGCTTCGTCAAATGCGTCATTCAAGCCCATGATCCATAACGTATCAAGAGAGTCAACAAGGGTGGCAGCCCAGCCGCCAAAGGGATTCCGACGACCAGCAGAAACAGGACTAAGTTCATCAGACATCCAGGCATGCTTCCGATACGAGTTCCAGCATCGCATGAAAGTCTCCTTGACGGCATCTCGACGCTGCGTGTGCATCTCATGCCTACTCTTTGACAGCTTTGGAAAGTCGGCCTGCACCTTTGGATAGGTCACAGGAACCTCAGTGGGCAATGGTCGATAAGTTGTGACGGGGTAATGAGTGACGACCGTCCTCCAGAAGTAAGTCTCATCTTGTTCAGATCTCCATTCCGAATCCTTCACATGCCCGCCGTGATAGTGACCCTCGGCGTCAAAGGTGTCGGGGGTTCTGTTGGTCCAGACAAGGAATAATATCAATGTGAAGAAGCAGCCAGCAGCAAGCGACCTATTTCGTATCAGCATGGTTTTAAAGGGCCAAGCTGATGGAACGGAGAGGGAAAGAATGGCGGAGAAGAATAGAAACAACAAAAGACTGAATGAAGAAGAAGAAAAATGGCTTCGAAATGAGGTGAAGCTGTAAAGTAAGACGCACACAAAAGGGAGAAAAACAAGTAACAACGTATGAAATGAAATGGACCAAGAAACGCGTTTCTTATCAGCCAGGGGGGGTAAGTAAGATAGGTAGCTTGGGTAGCACCTGCGGCATGGAGTTCTAGGCGCAATGAGCAGGCCCCGCCCGTCGCCTGCCACAGGGAAGGTGCCCCATAGATTGCTCCAAGGTGAGGTGAGGTAAGCAACTGGCTTACGGCTCTAACCTCAAACGTGGTAGGATTTGGCTTCAATTCATCTATCTACTCTTGTTCTTGTATTACAATACAATCATGTGCAACATTAGTACTGCTCGGGTCCAATCTGGTGTTGCGGGACTATCGATCCATCCACTTGATGCAGCATGCATGCATGCATGCATGGCCCAGGCAACTCTCAGCCAAGTTTCAGAACCCTTCAAGCACATCCGTCATCGTTTACGTGTAAGAATTGTTATTGGTGTCACAACTGTCTCATCTTCACCCCAGGCCTTTATAATCAAACACTCACCAGGCAATCCAGCATGCACGTTCAACGTATTATTATTATGTATGCCACCGGCATACGTTTCAATTCACTCCAGAAACAATATTACTCCTACACCCGTCCGACAAATTTGCGGCACTCAAAACCCCATTCCAAATCATTGTTGTCAAAAGGTTGGCGATATTTCCAGTCCATCATGTGCTCATGACCGTTTCTTTCCGTTCCATTTCGTCTCTGCGTGGAGAAGCGCTTTCGTACCACGTATTGAAGGGCAGGCAAACTCCCCAACTCCGTGCTTTAAAATTCACGTCCCCAAAAGAGACCCAGATACCAGTAATGAAAAGATCATACCTACCGTGGGCTCAGTTGGTCCTGGCGTTTATCGGATTGTCATCTGCTTGGCCATGGAAGCCTTGCTAGAAGAACCAGAAGCACCGATACCTGCAGAGGCACCAGCCTTCTTCTCAAAGATCTTCCAGAACTTCAAGCTCTCGTCTGCAGCTATAATCATGTTAGCCTTGGTGTTTTGAAACCTCGATCAATACTAGGTAGGTACACTACTTACCAGCTGTAGCCAGCATCTGACCATCGGGGCTCAGGCAGCTGTGGAGGACTCGGCTTTCGTGAGCAGGGATCTCGACAGTTCGGACGAGGGTGGGGTAGCTCCAGATGCTCAGAGAGTTGTCGGGGAAGCCGCTCGAGCTGACAATCTCGCGGTGGTGGGGGCTCCAGCGAAGAGAGGTGACTTGGGAGCCAGTGTCGATGCTGTTGACTCGGGCGCCAGAGGTCGAGTTCCAGAAGTGGATGTGGCGATCGTAAGAACCACCGCCAGTGGCGAGAAGGTTCATGTTCCAGGGGCACCAGGCAAGGGCCTTGACAGCAGCCTTGTGGTTGGTCTTGGTGAACTTGGGAACGGAGAGGGAACGAGCGTCCCAGATGGAGACGAGGTTGTCATTGCCGCCAGTAGCGAGCTGGGCGCCATCCGAGCGCCACTCAAGACCGCAGACCTCGGAGGTGTGAGAGACAAGCTCGGCGACCTTGTGCTCGGCAATGCGGACATCGTGGTTGAAAACGAGACCACTGCGGGCACCAGTGGACAGGAGGTGCTTATTCCAGCCCATAACACCAACGCGGGTGTCGTGGCCAAACATGCTACGGATCTTCTGGCCTTCAGCGACGTCCCAGATCTGGACCTCACCAGTACCCATACCGACGCTGACGTATGCACCATCGCCGGACCACTTGACACTGCTGACATAGGTATCAGGAGAAGTCTCGAGAAGACAGCTCACGCTTCCCTCGTCGGCGGACCAGACGTAGACGTTACGCTCGAGACCGATGGCAACCTGGTTGTTGGAGCTCCAGTCAAGTAGGTTGAGGTAGTAGTCATCGACCAGGCCAGGGGCATCCAAGACTCGCTCAGGAGCAGTGGCAATGCGTCGTCGCAGCTGAGCGGAGCTAGAGCTAGCAGACTTGAGAGGTCGGTTGTACTGCTGTCGCAAATCAATAGGCTTGGAAGACTCGGGCGCGGCAGGCTTGAACTCGAGAATGCGGGTGTTGAGGCTCACACCACAGGCGTTCGCCAGAGAGTCCTGGTAGGCTACTGTGTTGGGGGAAGGGCGAGAGTAGTTGTCGGCCTCGTCATCATCGTTGATGTTGAGGCTCTCGAGAGCAGCCATGGCCTCGTCGGCAGCAGAAGACAGAACGTTTGAGCTCTCAGTCAAGCTGCTCTTAGAACGCTGTCGGTCAGACAGTTCCAGTTTGCTGGAGCCGGCGTTGGCAATGGCAGAGCTGGCGCCACGGTTGGGAATAAATCGGTCACCGCCATAGTTGAGAGTGGTCTTTGCAGTCTTTGATCGAACCACTTTCTTGGTCTTGACGCTGGAGGGTGTCTTCGTAGTGTTGCCAGTACCCGTTAGAGTAAAGTCAGAGACACCAAGCTCTAGGGCCTTCCGAGGAGTCTGGACACCGCGAGCGATGTTGGACTTGGGGGAATCCCGATGCGAGGGCTTTGTGGTAGAACGGGCAAGGTGAGACATGAGGTTGTTGCCGTAAGTAGAACGGCCAGATGCCCGGAAGTCATTGCTAGACTGTCGTTCAGGGGTGAAGGGGGAAGAGTTTAGGTTGAGGGGTACAGTGGTGGTCGATACCTGTTGACGGGGAGAAGGGGTCAAGGGCATGCGTCCGCCAGCGGTACGAGAAGAGAAGAGACCCTTGTGGGACTTGATAGGGGTCGACACAGCTACGGAGGCCATTGTGAAGACTTGTGACGCGACAGTGTCAAGATGTGGTAGAGTGGGTATCGGAGTGTAAGTGGGCTCTCTGGGCGACTAATACCGGAACGCGTCGATGAGTGATCGAACAAGTTCCCTAAAAAAGAGGTAAAAAAAAAGCTCTTGTCAAAGCTCTTGTCAAAGCTCCAATAGATTAGTATTTTTGTACTGTGGTCAATGCTCAGTAAGAACAAATGCTCTTCACAAAGATATAAGCGAAGCTGGAGGCGCGATCAAACGGTTGCACGAAGCGACAGGATCTAGCAGACTTGCGAAGTACTTGGCGAAGAAAGACTGTATGATAGAGACTTGCAGCAAAACCAAGAGGGCTTTGAAGATTGCGATGTCAGGAGATGGGAGGAGATGAGTGGTTTGGAAGATGGTATTGAGAAGAAAAGCTCGAGGTAAATGGTGCTCTTGACGGCTTCTTTTATTTACTTTGAGCCCCACCGTGCATCTGTCCGGGCAACCGCAAGGATGACGTCGGAGCGAGACAAAGCCCGCTCCGGAATGATGGGGCGCTTACCGAACCAATGATGACGACCTTAAGCCACACCTACATGCAAGGGTTCAGTTCTTCCTTCGCCACAAGATGAGGCTGAGATTTTTTTTCTTCTCCCCTCAGACTCCTTCTAGCCTGGCTCCCAGGGAACGGAACAAGGCGTGACAGGCCTCTTGTGATTGTAGTACTACATATCCATTCACTACATCCCACTTTCCAACATTCACTTCTCCCTCCTTCACCGACGGCCCACAGCCACCGACAAAGGCTTCTTCGACTAGTTGCTCACCTAACCCTCCTTTTCTATCGTCCCCCGCCTCTTTGTTCGGTTCGAGTCATCGCGACTGCAGCCTTGACTGCGTGACATGATCTAATAGAGATACGATCAACTGGTTTTGCGCTGCGCCATGGCTCAACCTTCGACCCCTGGCCAGGTGCCAACGTCCATCTTCGGCGGGCCGACCCCTGCTCCTGGATCTATGCAGGCGCCTGGAATCTCGACGCAGGGCTCATCCTCATCCAATTCCAATTCACTGCAAGTGACGCCGTTGCCGACACCACAATCCGCTCTATCTGCCTCGTCTTCGTCCAACAATACTTACATCATGCCCAATTCCCCCGCAAAAGGCCGCAGTGCGGCGGATGGATACCGGCCCAAGATCACCCGGACGCTAGGCCAGAGACCTGCATGTCTAGTCAACGCCTCTGTTACATACTGCGGGAACAATCAGATATATGCCTTTGGAGGATTTGATCAGTATACAGATGAGGTCTACAACCATGTGCTGAAGCTGGACCTCGTAAGCCATCAATGGACTCTTGTTGACAACTATGGGGACATTCCAGGCGTTCGCATGGGTAAGTTCACACAGTATTGGTGTAAGTGAAGACGTGGGTATTAACCGTGCAACAGGTCACACGGCGACTCTATATCAAGGAGACAAACTCCTCGTATTCGGCGGCGAAAACGAACACCGAACCTACCTCTCCGATTTAATAGTATTTGATCTCAAGAACGCCCATTGGACCCAACCCCAAGTATCAGGACCCGTTCCTAAAGGAAGAGCTCGACATGCCGCAGTCCTGCACGAGGACAAGCTCTTCATCATCGGCGGCATTACTGGCCAAAACAACTATGTATTGGACGACATCTGTTATCTCGATCTCAAGACCTTTACTTGGTCACGGACTTGGCGATTTGTTGGCCGTTTCGATCATTCCGCATACATCTGGGGGGAGCGCGTCTGGGTCTTTGGGGGCCTCAGCGAAGACATGGACAAGATCAGCGACCTTTGGTGGTTGGACCTCAAGGGAAATCCTCAGTTCGACTCAAGGCCCCAGGTCGGCATGCTTGACCGAAGTTCGCTGTCCAACAGGACCAGCGGATCTCCTCGACCTCCTTACACGATGGCGCCGGCGCCTGCTGTAGGGGCTACTGGTCATGCCGCCAACTCTCGGACCGCGCAAGTCAATCCGCCATCATTCCAGCTCAAGTCGTATGCTCCTTTGGCGCCCGGCTCTATCTCGGCACTCAAGTTCATGTCTGGTCCGTCAGTGCCTTCGCAGGGGTCAGGCATTCACTACCATGCCTATTCTTCAGGCATACTCATCGATTTTGTCACTCCTGCCGCTACCACGAGAGAATGCTCTCTGTCGGCGTTGGATCTAGGCACACTTCGCTGGCAGAAGCTTGCTGAAGGCCGTGAGATCTTCAAGTCGGGTTACAGGTGGCATTACTGCACTATGAACGAGGATGGCACCAAGGCCTGGCTTCTCGGCTGTCCCACTGATCCCGCCGCGGCAGACCTGGGTCCCAACGGCTACGAAGAATACCTGATGTAAACACTAGTCTAACCACGATGATCATGATACTGGTAACTGACAACTGCTTCTAGTGACATTATGGAGATTGATCTCCGAAGATATGGCTTCCTCGGTAACAACCTCACACCAGAGGCTCAAGCGGAATCACGACAATCCGCAATGACGAGAGTAGATGACCAGCCATCCAAGGGTCTTGGGGCAGACCTCGCCAAGCTCTTCAACCAACCCCCTGAAGCTGGCAGCGGCACCGACTTCATCATCACCGCATTGGCTGGTGACTATGAAGAAGATGACACCCTCAGTTCAGGCTTCATTCGGACAGACGAGAAATCTAGAGACGAGAGCTGGCTCTCACCGGACGCGCCTACATCGCCGCCCATTCATGTACACAAGCTTATCCTCCAAGCACGTTGGCCACATTTTGCCCGTCTCTATAATGCGCAGATGGCTGAGTTTCATACCAAGAAGATGCACATCCCCGAACCATATACTGTCGTCAAGTCTTTCCTATATTATCTCTACACTGACAGCATCCGTGGCACGTCAGATGCAGATGGCGACGCAACAACGGCGCTCTCCGATGTGGCAGGCCTTCTTGTCATGTCCAACATCTACAACATCGCCCACCTCCGATTACTGTGTGTGAACCGCCTGTCGAAAGAACTCGACGTCGATCACGCCTGTGTGATCTGGTACTGTGCCGGTCTTGCCAACGAGGAATGGCTTCGCAAGCGGGCAGCGTCTTTTTGCATGACGCACTGGGGCCGCATCGTACGCACCCAGGGCTTCCTCCGTCTTCCGCGCTCCGCGCTTGTCGAGCTCTCCCAAGAGATCGACATGGAGGGACGCGTCGTTGGTGGGGATGAGCTCGAGTGGGGGAGCATCAACGGCCGCTTTGGTGACATAGGACATTCTGCGCGCAAAGAGAGCATCAGCAGCAACCACACACAGATGGTAGATTCCGACGCCGAGGATGACGATGGCATGGAGATGACTTAATAAAGTGCCACTCCAAAGTACCAAGTCATTTCGTGTACAACCACCGCACACTAGAGCACTGCATTCTCCGGATATGCATACATGGCTTCATGGCGATGCCCCAAAAGCAAAACACTAATGAGTTACTCGATCTACATGACGTTACGCGACCCGCACGAGACCACTGATTCTCTTATCTCTCCAACTTCCTTGCCTTGGGTTCCTTTTTCGCTTTTTCCCCCTTCCCACCTCCCTTTTCTTTTTCTTCTTTCTTTACATAGAACTCTTGTAAGTGATTTCCACCCCTTCAGCACGTCAATTATGCAGGGGATTATCCCCCGCTGGCACTTTTTTGTCCTGATTCGGGGCAGGCAATAACGTCTTATGTCATGTCTTGGGCCTTGACGATCTATCCTGCTGCCTCTTCCGTGCTTATCGTCGTTGTCTATTACGAATCTTGGGTGGTTTTTCTTCCTAGCATTGCATGGTGTTTGGCAGCTGGAGGCTTCGGACCTGTAGAATTTGTTTGATTGTGGCATAACAAAAGATAGAGGTATAAATACAAAAATAAACGGACTCTGGTGGCTCTGGCTCTCTTGCTGACCTGGTCTTGGCTTTCATGATCGACCTGTACATTATCCTATGTAAGAATGACGGGATCTTTGTCAAGCTTGCTACACTCCCTTTGAAACCCCCAACCTCGTTCCCCCCTTCCATCAGGCGGGTGTCTTAACCATATGGGCTTAGTCATTCTCCCCACGCCTACCAAGGTACCTTGTCCATCTGTCAAGACAAAAGAACCATGTCGCGTGTCATGGGTAGTCGTCACAGCCGAGATGCAAATGTCGATCTCGATCAAGGCACGCTCAGGAGAGCCAAATTCGTTCACGATCCTTTTCGTCTAACGTTAGGATGCGGCACGGAGGGTGTCGGATCGACACTCGAGTCATTTCATCTAGCAGTAGGATCGCTGGGATATATGTCGAGGTGCATCATCAGTATCATGCTAATGAGTGTTGTTGCATAGTCAACAAGATACAAAACCAGCCGAGCCGTTGTTGGTTGCCAATATCACTGAAGTCCATAACGTCTATCGAAGCGCTTTCTGCCTAAGGGAGAAGAGAAAAAAGAATAAGACAATACCATCCATCCATCCATAACTTTTTTCGTAAACCAGGCTGGGTGCTCATGGCTAGTATGAAACGAACAGTCATGTTCACAATCCGCTGACAAGCAGACAAGTCAAGCGAACAGCAAGTGAGAGATCGAGTAAAAAAGGCAGATCTGACTAGGGAATCGATTAAACCAAAACACCAGCGTTCTGTAAAGAGACCCGAAACACCACTTTTCCGTAGCCAGACAAATTGAAGAAGAAAAAGACACAAATAGCTTTTAGGGGTAAAAAATCAGGAAAGTAAAAGAACAAAGGTGCCGAAACGCCCCTCTTCACTACCTACACCAGTGCAATCCGAGTAAGCATGCCAGATCTACAGCTCGATCTGGTAAAGCCCGAGGATATCCAGGACGTGAGCCGGGACTGCATGTCGACTAGTCAAAGGATCAGGCGATCCAACTTTTGAATGCTTGAATATAGACCAAGAAAAAAGAACCCAGACAGAGGACCAACAGGGCCCAATAACACGAATAGACAGTTGGCGAGGTCGACGTTTCAGCCCCCGACACTAACAGTTGATCTAATCGAGGACCGGGGGTTGCTGCAGGACCAGGCGACAGATTGTGAGATACTGGGAGACCAGTCGGTAACGCGCTATTATCGCAAACTTAGTCAACTGTATAACGGATCAACTATTCGAAAGAACAGGGCTCAAGTTCATGTACCATTTAAACCCCATCAAGGGTTTAGCGCGCCAGCTCTGTAAAGATCATAGAAAAGATCGAGACCACTTTTGCTATTCCGGTGATTGTAGTTGAAGTGCATCTAAACGCAAAGCACCTTGAGAACCAATGCCATCGCGAAATGCCGTGATCGCATAGGAAATCGAGAAAAAGGCCACAAAGGACAAGGCAGGGGGTATAGACAGGCAAAGACGCCCAAGCAATGTAATTCACGTCTCGTGAGCCGGCACGAGCCAAACATGGAGGCTAATGCCGTGTAGAGTTCCAGCTGCCGAGCATCGATGGAGTCGAGGCTGGTGTACAGGGTGGGGCTGAATGGTAACAAGTCCATTTCAGGCCCACGAATACTTCAACGCCTAAGCCCTCTCACGACGTCACCGTTTGGATAAGCAAGATGATCGCTTCTGGCGTACGCTATTGTGCGCCAGAGTGGGCCGGCAAACGGCGGGCAGGCAGTTCTCTCTCTGATCTTCGCTTTTTATTGCATCATCTGGTCCTCGCCAATCCCTGGAAGGTTCATGCCAACAGCGAGAGCCTGTAGTTTGAACTCTGGGTTACATGGCAGCGAATGTGCCTTGTGCTGTTTCATGGTTAGAATCGTTTCATAGCAAGCAACCGACTCATGTCGCCAAGTGCGAGGTAACTCACGTATTTCAAGCCGTTAAGATTCTTGTACCGCTTGCCACATGTTTCGCAGCTAAAGGGCTTTTCCTTTTCCATGCCCAGTGTGCCGGGATAGGGAGCACTTGTCTCGGGATTGACGATCGAAAATGTTCCATCTCCGTTTTCGTGCAACTGTTGCGTCTGATGACCATGCGTCTTGTGATACCTGTGATCAGAAATGTCAGTAGAGGATCTATGTTGGTCAACCTTGTCTGCTTACTTGAGGCCGTTCTGGTTCTTATACGCCTTCTCACAGCCAATGACGGGGCACTTGAACGGTTTATGCTCTTCGGGCATCATCATGCTCTGCAGGCGTTGCATCAAGGCCTTGTTCTGCACAGGATCGTTCAACTGGGATTGTGTGAGACCCAGTTGAGCCAGCTGTGTCTGGAGGGACCGATTCGAGGTTGAGAAAGCAGTGCCGTTGGGGGTGAAGAGATGCTTCCCGGGATCATTAATACAAAAGTTGGCATCATTGTTGGCCTGGTTTCCTCCAAAGCTCATATCTCCGAGGTCGTTGCCGTTACCACCCATGGGCATACCGGGAAGATCCTCGTCCATATCTGACGCCTGATCTCTCTGCGGTAGCTGTCCTTGTTGGGTTGTTAGTGTGGGCGTGTTGACGGATGAGACGGTGGGGTTGTTCTGAAGGCCAAAGCTGGCGGCAGCTGGCGTCGGAGGTTGAGAGGTTCGTAGGGCCTGAGATATACCTGAAGTGTTCATGTTGAGCTCAGGCCGTTGCTGCTGGCCAAAGAGCTGTCTCGTCTGGTGCATCCGCTGGCTGTCATCCATCTCCATATGGCCAACTGCATCGTCCATCTCCATATCAGCTACTGCATCCATCTCGTCGTTGAGGCCTGACATCATGTTTGCGCCCATATGGCTATCGTTGGGAGCTTGTTGTCCACCCATCATGTGCATCCCCGAGCCAGAAGCTCGATTCTGCTGTCCAAAAGGTGTTGTCGGGGCCTGTGCGTTGCCGTGGCCAGGCGTTGCTGAAGTGGCTCTAGAATTCGAGAGTCGAGGCGCGCCCTGCATACCCATCGGTGAAAACTGAGAAAAGTTGGTATTCCGGGCAGCATTGGGGCTTGGCTGGGTATGCGCTTCTTCATAATGCTGTAACAGGTCGTGCAGGTTGGGTAGAATGGTTCCGCAACAGGTAAAGTCTCGCATGAAATTGGCCTCGAGTTTGGGCAAATATGAGGACGAGTGAAAGGATGGCGACTGATGGGCGGCAGGCCCGAATGGTGAAGTACCCTGCATCAGCAGACTGCAGTATTCGTTGTTAGTCAATGAAGCAAGGTCGAGCGGATGTTTAGCGGACAGGTGCATGGGCAAGGCATGGCATGGCAGACAAGTAGACGCCATCGGGCCAAGTTCCAAATTGTCTCACCACACCGAAACAAATCTCAAGTTGAAGCTCGTTCAAAAGCACAAACAAATATCAAGAAGGCCGCTTGGAGAGCTTGACGCAAGTACGGCATCTTGTGCAACGGTGATGCTGACGAGACTCAAAGCGACCTTCTTGTTGTGTGGTGCTGTTGAACGGCCAGAGGTCAAATTCGGCAGCGGCGACAAGAGACTGGATTAAGGCAAAGATCGGAGAGAAGCTCTGAGGAAGTACAGAGGGAGGTATGAGGGTTTGGGCATGAGCACTCATAAACGGGTGACTTACTCGTCTCTAACGAAGCTACCAAAAGAAACACCGCCCCAGCTCATGCCGCCCATGAGGCTGCCTGCGAGGGATTCACGCCGATTTCGGTTCGCATTATCGCGACTGGCGCTATTCATGGAAATGGGCTTTGGGCCGGCGCTGACAAACGAGTCACCGCGGGGGCGGCCCATCGAAGGGTCGAGCGTGGATCCGGTGGTCATGTCGTTGTAGTCTCTGTTGGTTGTTAATATATAAGATTCCAAGAATACAGGATCGTTTTCGAATTCCGATTCAAGAGGCGGTAAGTTGGAAGGGTCAAATTCTTGAGACCACTCGGGGAGGGGGAAAGTACGGGGAGGAGCGTCGTTGATGAAGATGGAATTGGAGGAAACGGTGCCGAAAGCAGAACGAGCAGTTATGCCGCTTGGGGAAGGATCCGCCGCAGTACAAGTAATGGCACTAGCTTCTGTCGCTGAGGTACAGGCAAAAGTGAAGGCAATGTTAGCGGCGCCAGAAGCAGTGGTAGCGTCAGCTCCGGCCAGGAGATGGCCAGTGGTAGGGGCCTTGGGTTGGGGCGACGGAAAGTGCGTCAGCGATGTCGACGTGAGCGAGCCGAACGACCCTAGAGGCACGGCGGCGGCGGCGGCGGCGGCGAGGTGGGTTGCTGGGGTGCGAGCGCGAATGCACGGAATTCTCGAGGTCCTCGAAGCCCTCGATATGCTCGAGTCACTGACGGAGGAACTATCGAGGGTGGTGGCGGTGGAGTCCACGACCGAGGGGTCGTTGCGCAGGGGCCGAGGAGTGGGATTAGTGGGAATAGGCCTCAACCCATCTGATGGTTGATTTAGCCAATTATACCTCACCCTTGGGCGTTTGGGCGGTCTGGTGGGCCCAGACGATATCTCCCTTGTGATAGGTTTCGCTGAAGGACGGCGCCGATTCAGCATGTCGCTGGGTGGTCGCTGGGTTGGTAATTAGGTAGGTATGCCAGAAGGTACGGATAATGAAGAGCGTTGATTGGTGGTAGCGCAGAGGAGTGGATGAAAGTACTGTGGATTACATTAGAGAGAACTGCTTTCGAAATATGGACAAATTGAAATAAATCGCCAGGTTGAGTAACTTCGTGATGTTTGGATGGAGAGTTGTTTTGATTTTGGAGAAGCTGGTAGTTGAGGCTGTCACTGACACCAAACTGACACTGGCAGGCAGGACCCGACAAGAAACCTGAGGGAGGGCAAGCACCTTACCTACCTCGGGTTGGTCCAGTACAGACAGGGCAAGTACCCAGGCCGGCAGTACCTGCCTGATAAATCTCAACCACCTGGACAAATTGTCGCTATCGACAGGCGGGAGGGCCTAATACGCTTTCGATATGCTATGGATCGTTTGTTTCGTCGTGCTGAGAGTTGAGTCAGGGGATTCTTAGATATACAGTTCAAAACGCTGTATCATTGTTGGCCAGAGCGCCTATAAGCGTGCTATTAACACAGTAAACAGATGTTGTTTCTTGGCTCTTTTCATCATTGTATGACTATAGGATGGCTTGGGCGGGCGACATTTGTAAGTAAGTTGAGCAGCAATCTGCTTCATACATGGCATTCATAGACTATAAGTATGGATGGCGGTAAATAGAGTCGGAGATTGCAAGGTAAACCATATTTTTCTCTGTCTAGGGTCTTGAAGTATTTCGAACTGTGTTCAAGTTATGAGTGTGTCGACGATTAAACCTTTGATCAGGACCAATTTATCTGTTTCACTCTAGGCTGCATACCAACACACTACGCACAAGTACGTATATACTTTAATTACATAGTTACTCTTAACAATGCGTTCCGGCATAAAAGTCGTTGGAATGCAGTGTAACCCATGGTCATCCTGTCTCCCCCCCCCCAAGCTCAAGGAGCTGAAAGCCCACACGGGCCGCTGGTGGATAAATGAGATGGAAAAGTCGAAATTAATTCCTGACAACTCTTTTCAGGGTCCTACCACAAGCTTATTGTTACAGAAACCTTCTGACACTCTGGTCTGGCAGAACTGACGTTTCCGTTATAGACAAGATGATGCTGCTGATGATGTATCAGTATGAGATGCCAGTCACAAAGTCGCTTAACCCGTATTTGCTTGCGTAAGAATGACCGAGACCGAATAGATTTGAGGATACAGCTGCATGGTAGGCGAGGACGTATGTCAATGTGAGATGGCATATGGTTGTAAACTAATATAACTAGGTACCTACCTAGAAATGGGAGCAACAGTGCCAGATTCGTCGGAATGGCCTCCCAACTAATACAGGCTTTGCGAGCACCTTTATAAAATAGACAGAGCGGTCAGAAATACTCTTCTACACGCATTCGGTTCTATCAAAGAGTGGATGAAGCGTGTTCTTGCAGCTCTAACTTCCATCCATTCGTTTGTGATAGTTGCTGATGGTGCCTGGTGACCCACAAGCCGCGGAGAGTGCATCCTAGTTGTACAGCATTATTATTGCACCTCCATACTATCAATGTCTCCTCTTCCCCAGGTCCAGGTGGCTTCAGACATTGATGTTGCTGCTAATGTTGCAACAAAACAAGGATGTCTCAGTCTTCCTGCAGCAGGTCAGGCATAAAAAGGCGGAGCGTTGGAAGATGGCTGATGTCTCTCATGTGTTTTCCATGTTGATTCCATGGGTCAGGCAAGGTAGAGGGGCCTGATTGATGGGTCCCATCACCGAGGGAGTGAGAAGCCAAGAGTGGGGGTCTACCACAGCTCGTTACGTACCTACCCAAACAGCGCCACAAGTAATAACTGTCTGGAAAAGATCTGGAAGTTTTAGACCCTTTGATGCCGACTTTAAGATTCTACTCTATTTTAGTTTTCCTTCGGAAGATACAATCATCCAGAGAACTTAGAAATCGTCAGCCTTTACGGCTCCATTCACTCAACCTCCACCCCCTTGACCTTCACTTCGAACACTGCCAAGGAATATCACAGTGGGTGCCTCAACAGGAAAGTACATCCTCGGTACATACCTCCTTACCTACCATGCTACCAGGTTATGCCTGTCATGACTCTCTCTCCGACATCAACGGCACCTTCCCATGTATTGACGAAATGGCGGGCTCAGGCATCGCTAAGATTCCGAGGAGTAAAGTCCAGACCGCTGCACGTGGCATTGCAATAGACACGAGTCAATGAGTTATGGCTCATGATCTAGGAATATACCTGCTTTCTTGTCGCCGACTGTCGAACACGTTGACAGAGGAAATTGAGAGCTCAACTTGGAGCTTGTGCCCTGCAACATGAACTTCCTATTATGAAAGTACTTATGTACCTACATGCATGCACACTGACTGGAAGCGAAGCTGTAATACTCCCACTTCACGCTGTAGAACCAACTGAGTGGGTGGGTGCTCTGCGATTGCCAAGAGGAGCTTTTATCTTTCTACATCATCAAATCGTTGACTAGTTCTTGGATGCTCTGGATCTTGATGGGAAACCAGAAGTTCGGTCATTCTTGACCATGGCTATTGTACCAGCACGTCGTTCCTGTTCACCGTCATCACCACCACAGGACAGACTTGCTAGGCACCCGCAAGAAGGTTCAAAATCAAAGTTGATTAACTTGACAGGCTTGCAGATATATCGATAAACCAATACATCCGCAGTGTAGAATTAATGGATATCACCCTAGCGGGCGAGACGAGGGCGCATTTGGGCGTCCCAGGGACGATTTTACGTGCGGAACCAATGCAGCGCTAGAAGCTCGTTGAAGCAGACCAGCCTGTACCTAACTAACGTTACCTATCCTGGAAGAAGAAAGTATACCGTGGTTGAGGGGAAGCAATCAACGACATAGTTGTATGGATCTTCAGTTAAAACAGCATGTCTGGTAAGGTTTGAAGCCAAATTCTTTAGCCTCCTCGTTGGCAACGTAACTGATGTCGATGAGATCATCAAGAGAATTGCGAGCAACATCTGGTGACCAAGGCGAATCGTGCTCTGAATCTGTTGGATAGGAAAGAATACGATGGGAGATCCAGTTCGCGATGGTTCACACCGTCTTTTTAGCCTGCCCATAGTTGGATTCGAGTCAGTCCTACTTGCGTAGGTCAAGAGAGGGAGGAGGAGTCTTGCACCAGTATCCAAGCGCAAATGGAGCAGTTACTAGCTACCTAGTAGGTATCAAGCATGCATTGTGTATTGCTAGAATGCTAGGCAATCATATGCACATGCATCTCGATTCATAGACACGTAGTGCCTACGTGACCAATCAATTACAGTAAACAATGAGGGTACGGCATGAGTCCGTCTGGCAATCATGTATAGAGACGTTTTGGTAATACATTCATTCCATTCCCCCTTGCGATAGCCGGATTGGTGATGAAGCAAACAGAACAGGCCAAGATGACACCCTCTCTACGTTTCGTTAGTTTGCGAAGGAATCCGTTAGTTTTCCTTATCACACCAGGGAAGATGGGTTCTGACATATCAACTTTACATTGAAGAGCCCATTGAAACAATACAGTTTAATAGCTTATACTGCGCAAGAGAGGGGGATGTGTAGGTCAAGCATGCTTGCGAATCGTGGTGGTGCCGCACGGTTCACTCTCATTGGCCCTCTCGCTGGTAATCACGGGTCAAATTCATTTGATGATCTTGCAGCCAATTGCTTAGCCCTAACTGTCATCTTTGCTACTGCTTGATTGGCCTTTGGCTTTGATACAGATGCTACAACTAGCTGTACTAGTCAATGTCGGCCGAAAGAGCCAGTTGCTTCTTGGAGCTTGATATTGACCTACATATTAAACAGAATGCAAAACAAATGTGTGTGTTTTGAAGCGGGTTGACATTTATGATGCATGAGACTGCCAAGTTGACAATGGATGTTTGATACCTTGGACGATTGATGAATGAGGTCCAGTTACCAGATGAGGTAGGTGTGCCTTATATTGCTGCAGTCTCTACCTAGTAGGTGAGGCGATGCTGCTGGGTTCTCTTGCTAATTATAGTAGATATCATCAATGAGGAATCATTTACTCCGTACTCGAATACCCATTAGCCAAGGTGTTTTGCAGTTGGGTAACTGTCACCGGGGCTTCTTTCTCCCGGCAGAAAACGCGACTTTTTCGTGCTCAAATTTCCGCTTGCGATACATAAATTTTCGGCCCACCTCAAGCCTGCTTTCCACAATCTAGTGCCATGGCACTCCTCGGGATTACGTTTCTCAGCGATGCTCTGCCGAAGCTTACGAATATCCCTTTCTGATCGAATATCCTCCGTATTGTAAATACTACGGATGTATACACACCGTCCGCTCAACCCCACTACATGATTCGAGACCAACACCATGACAGGAGAAGAAAAATAGAACAAGACGAAGACGACCAAGAAGGAAAGCCCAGGCGTGAACTTGAAGCCCTGTGAAGCCTCGGCCATTCCTCCCCGAGGCACTATTGAAGAGCCCAAGGGAAGCAAAGTACGTCCAGATAACTCAACCTGGCCTGGTTGAACCTACATTCCACGATGCACTTTCACATGGTGTCGCCACTCAGACTCGGACACCATCCATCCACTGTCTCAGGAACATGGCAGTGGCCAAGAAAGGCCTGGGTGACTTGCAACAACGTGCCTGACAAGATGAGCGTGCGCCTCCTGAGGCGCCCAGATCTAAATTCAGCTCTCACGAAGCCGGTGCTACAGCAATGCTAGGTACCAGGTCGTACCACCAACCTGAGGTCAAATCCTGGCTGATCTTCCAGATCAGGGCATGTACAATGGCGCAACTTGAGCAAGGGTGTGTGGCATGGACAGCCACGCCTTGTGGTAGTTGGCACAAATAGAATTTAATGCCCAACTAGGCCAGATCCCATAGCGCAGGAGGACTGAGAGCAGCGACAGCGGATGTGATGCTCTTACTGCGTACGAGCTTCTCAACAAGGAAGCAAGTCATGCATGGTGTTGCTTTTCTTCTTGCTGTCCGCCCAAGGAATGGACAAGAGACGTCGATAGAGACAATCGTTTGGCAAGAAAGACCAAGGCAGTTTCATCGGCCTTGTCACTCCATCAGTAACTAAACCCCGGCCGTTCACCTGGAACTTCTCGCCCGCCGATACGGATTAGGGAGTCGTTGTCGCCGACATGTGGAGATCATGGTCAGTTTCGTCTAGAACATAGGACGCACTGCTTGACTCATGCCCTAGGTACCTGCCACTGTACTCAAATAACTTTTGGGCCATGGAGCTAATTCTCGTGTGGTCTTCCCCGTCTTCATCCTGGACGCCTTCAAGTACCAAGGATCCAGCTTAGCTGCTCTATTTGATCTGATGCTTCATTGGCGAGTTGTAGGAGAAGGCCCATGCTTTTTGAACCAGTTTCGGACTCGGGGTCTATTGAAGCTTGTCCAAGCCCTGGCCTTCCGACGAACTTTCAATACAAAATCCAGTCCGGCTGGGGGGGCCCTGGGGGTTGGGATCAAGTGGGCTGGACCTGGTCAAGGAACCCTAAAAGTGGGCGCAGAAGCTTCATGGAACAAGATGACTTGGACGCTAATGATTCCATTCCTCAACAGGGGCCTAGGGAGTATAATGCTTCAGCGGGGACGTACCCGGCGTGTGCCCTGCTGATTCACTCAGCGTGGCTTTCCGGCTTTAGTAAGGCTTGTTGAGCGCTATCGGTGTTTGGAAGGCGGGGACAAGTGGTGGTTTTACCAGCCATCCCGTCACATGAGCCATGGTCCGGTCTTTAGCTGGACCATATCATATATCTCTCTTCCCCCCGCCACTAGCTGTCTAAGCCGTCTCCTCGTATTGGCACCTAACTGCGACCAAAGTGACTTGTCAACATGCGTAGTAAACTATAACGACTGTGACGCTCATGGACGTGCCAGATCGGCACCGCAAAACGGATATGAAGAATCTACTCTACCCTATCCACTCATTGCTGGCAGATCTTGATCAATTAATCTGCACAGTTGGCAACATCCATTGTTTCTGCGTGCCATATCTGTTGACCAGTCCCCCATCACATCAGCTTCCCAGGCACCAGACAATGCCCCGTGTCCCGATGCTTCATAACATTGACTACACGAGTCAAGTCAGCAAGCTGGACCTGAGAGTCAGCCATCGCCGTGCGTACTATTGGCATCCTGTGTGATTGTGATGTGTGATGAAGCACGGATGGGAGGGAAACAGGTCGATCGATTGCAGATCAAAGAAGACGCTATTAGTGGATTAACTGGCCAATGTTTGCTGTTGTTGATGGCTCGTAGGAGGATCTGTTTCTTTCGGTGACGCAGCAAGTCTTGGTGGTTCAGCTACAGAGGCCTGGCGCCGATGACGGCGATGCGGATCATGGCCAGAGAAAGCTTGCTGCAGAGAGCCTCAACCCATGCCACGTTGTGTTCCTGGTAGAGTCATCCTGTACATACAAGACTAGGTATCAGCCACCCTGGATGTCGGTATTGGGTCGGTTTATGGGTGATTGCCTGAGGTGCAGAGTAACCCAAGGTTCACCTGGATGAAGGAGGTCTTGTCCACTTGATGACCAGCCTGTGAGCCTGGGCCATTTCAGTCTGTGTTCTGGTTGGTCTGGCCATACTGCTATGTGCATAGTATTGACGCATAGTGAAGCTACTGCCTACTGCGATTTCTGGACAACAGACAGGGGCATACGAATTGCGGAGAGATGGGGGATAGGTACAACTAGATGAGGTTCGGTAGCCTTGGGACCACAGGTGCAGACTGTGGAGAGAGGATTGACAAGGCGTCACCAGGCCCTGAGGTAAGACGGACAGGGTAGTTCGCGCAAGTGACATGGCAACTCAGTGTAAGTCGGATAGGAGAGGAAGACGCGGGCCGCCGATCGAGGTTGCATACAGAGAATGGCCTTTGCCTGGAAGTCGATTCCCGCGGAGAAGGGCAGAGTTGGATGATTCCGATTAAGATGCTGACATGGAAGGTAAGGAGATGTAATGCTGAACAACAGTTGACAGACTCGGACTGGGCGTTGGGCATGTTCGACAGTCTCAGCAGATGTTTAGAGTCAGGCCATGGCTGAGTCGGATGGCGGAGGTCGGCGGAGGTCGGCGGAGCAGGACCCCGAGAGCAGACCCCGAGAATAGAGTGGTTCGTCTAGGTACGGGCATCTGACAGCAAACAGCAGGCAGCAGACGTAGGTTATGCAGCGGATGCAGGGTCTTGTTGAGATTCACATACCTTGGTGGGCATTTTGGGTCTGTAGCGGTGCAATGGTCATTTTTTATCTTCCAGACATAAAATGTAGATCAATGACATGAAAGAGTCGACCGCTGGTAGATGCCGCAGCAGTTCATATTTCGGTGATTCAAGTTACAGCGCTGCGAAGGTGATGAACTCGCACTGTACCAAACCGCGTGATTTCGTTTATCGAGGGGGCATCGCGGGTAAAGAAGGAATTTGGAGGTTGTCGATGATAGATTCCACTGTGTCGAATCAGAGACCTTGTCAAAGAGAGAAATGCCGAATGATAGTACAAACAAACGGTTATTTCTGGTCCAAGGCTTGGGTGGCAAAACGATCATAGGGTTAACCGGCATTTCAAGATGAGCTTACCAATTGGATAGAGTGCTTGATAATTCGTTCTTGATGTAATGTTGGATACTTCTCAAGCCGGCATCCCGGGAAACTTGATAATATTTCCACAATCTCCTCGGAAAACCCTCTTTTTGTATCCTATTTTCGAGAGCATTGTAGATAGGTAGCAGGTAGCAGGTAGGAGACGCTGTAATACTAGTTCATACCACTTCGGAAATATTTCGGTATTTGTATTTCCGAACATTTCTATTATATATGATCTTGCTTGCAGAGAGGGACAGAAATGAAATAAACACTCTGCCTTGACATCATCAATCAGTAAAGAGTAATAAATCCGTCACCACCAGCAATCGTCATCAGCTTTAATTTCCAAGGCACCTGCAACTTTGGCGCAGCACCACCTGAAAACAGCCTTACAACAGGGAGGAGCAACTATACCCGTCACCTTTTTCGACCCACCTCGGCCCGCCCGCCTTTTAGTCCCGTCTCATCTCGCTCATCATACGACATTGCGCATTTCGCGACACTTGATAAACCCTATTTTTTGAACCTTCTTCAACATCTCACTCTGAGGAATCACTACCTCTCCAAACCTCCTCCTACAACAATCAATTGATTACATCATCTTCAAATCCTTCACATCAACGCCCTTATCGCACAGCAGCAACAACAACAACAACAACTACAGTAATAATCATGAAGATCCTCACCAAAGAAGAAGAGCAGGCTCACTACTCCGCCGTCCTCAAGGGCGGTGCCATTGGTGGTACACTCGGTCTTGGAATTGGCCTTGGCGGTGTCCTTCTCGCATCCAGAAGATACCCAGCTTTTCGCGGCCTCACTCTTCCCTTCCGCACATTCCTCGTCACCTCTGCCGCTACCTTTGGAGCCATCATCAATGCTGATCGCTTCAGCATGGCCTACCAAAAGGCCCAAGATCCCAAGCGCAACTACACCGACAACGCCGCCCGCGCCGCTGAGATGGTACGTGAGAACCAGACGGCTTTCGAGCGCTTCATAGATTACGGTCACGAGAACAGATACTCCATCGTTTTCGTATCATGGCTCGCATCTATGGGTCTCGCCTTCGCCTTGGTTAGCAGATCGCCTATGAGCACTGCCAACAAGGTTGTCCAGGCCCGTGTCTATGCCCAGGGCCTGACTCTTGCCGTGCTTGTCCTCTCTGCCGTTTTTGAGATGAACGACGCCAAGAAGGGTAGCGGTCGCTGGCAGACTGTCATGGTCATCGACCCCAATGACCCAGAGCACAAGCATCTCATTGAGAAGAAAATCCACAAGGAGGATTATGAGGGCCAGGATCTCTGGATGGGTAAGCATTACCTAACGCCATCAAGAGACATGGAACGAATGCTAACCGAATTGATACAGACATGGTTGCTGCTGAGGAGCGACGATTAGCCGCCAAGAAGGAGGCTTCTGCGAACAAGACCTAAGAAAACAGTTTTAAACAGAAGGCCTGCGTTTCACCTAACCACCTGCGTCACACCTATAAGTGTCAATACACCTATCTATCTCGAGGGTTCACTCCTATTTCGCCATCAACAACATCATTAATACCCGACAAAACATCAGAACTTTCACTACGACTCATACTGGGATTTGACAATATTGGACTAGCATAAAGGAGGAGTGGTATCTGGAGCAAGGCAGAAGAGCCAACCCAATTCAAGAGCACAATGCTAAAAGAATTATTCTCACTTACCTGGATGGGCAGTCAAAACGAAAAGAATTGCGAGCAGGCGAGAGAGAAAAAAAACATCAAAGTTTTTATGTTTCTAGTTGTAAGAATGGCCTCGGTTCCTTGCAACAGCATGACACAGATAAGGACAAGGCACGGGAGATCGAAATGGGTCAAGGGTTTAATCCAAGTGCTATGTGAAATGAAATGTATTCCTGTACCAACTATCCCAACTATCTTTTCTCTACACATTTGGATCGAAGTTGCTAAAAATATTCAAGAGACAAATGACCGTAAAAGTAAACAAACACATTATATCCCATCACAACGCACAAACGCTCCTCCACCATCGTAGACTAGACACGATCAAATCTCGATGGAAAAATGACTTATCTGAGAGTAATACGCATGCACGGCAAGTTCAAGAAGCATCACGTCGCCAAACACCTCGCTGCCGTCAAAGCCGCCAATGACGATCAGCCTACTGTCGTACAGCACCGTGCCGTGGTAGCCGCGACCTGATGGCGGTTTGCCGTAGACCCGACGCTTGTCCCAGGTCATGGTGACCAGATTGAGCAGCAAGACGTCGTTCGAGTATTCATTGCCATCGTGGCCGCCGATGACAAAGAGATATGATCCGACGATGGTGGCCGTGTGCGAGAGACGCCTGAAAGCGACAGGGATGGGCGAGGCCTTCCACGTCTGCCCGTCGACATCGTAGACCCAGACGTCCTCGAAGCACTCGCCGCCGTCCGAGCCTCCAAAGATGATGAGCTTGGTGCCCACCATGTTGGCAGTGTGATAGCCGCGCGCCTTGGGTCGAATGTCCTTGGTTCCAGGTACCACTTTCTCAGGACTTGATATCAGCCGCCACGACATCTTGTTGACGTCGGTAACATCTAATCGCCAGATGTCGTTGAGCGCCCTAACTCCGTCGCCGCCCCCAAATACGTAGATGCCGTTCTTGTAGAGGCACGCAGTATGTGCTCTTCGCTTGGAGGGCATTCTGTCGCCGATAATCCGTGGTTTACTCCATCGGAAGTTTGTAGTGTCCAGAACATATACATCGTTATAGTACTCGGGGCCATCACCGCCTCCGAATACAACAAGCTTCTTACCTACGGCTGTGCAAGTCATGGCTCTTAAAGGGACAGGAATGTCCCCGACTACATGAGGGACAGACCAGTAGAAAGAGTCGGCATCCAGCACATACAAATCGTTGAAGCATGTTCTTGAGTCGCACCCGCCAAAGACGTAGACGTTAGAGCCAATAATAGTAGTTGTGTGAGCCCGCAGGGATGTATGAGAAGCGCCCGATACAGGAGCTTTGGACCAGTACATGCCAGAAGCTGGTGCAACAGGGACGTCGGGGGCGCTTTTCGAGTCGGGAAGCGAAGGGAAGGCCGTGTATTGGCCTCGGATCTGGCGAGAAACGTAGGGACCATACCGCGCTGTGGCCTGCGCAGTTGTCCGGCTGGCTATGGCGGACGTCGACCGAACAGCATTCGGTCGCCGGGCGTGCTTGTCACCTTCGCTGGAAACATCGCCAGCGCTGGCGCCATTTGCTATGGGCGGAGGCAGTTTGTTGGTCGTTCTTGACTGAGAGGAATTGTGGGAGGCGACCTGGGACGCAGACTGAGAGCGTTGGCGGATAGAGAGATCCGAGGGTTTGCGACGGCTTGCTTGCGTGCTTTTACTGGCGAGATGGCCTGGAGTATGACTCCTGGGTAAGGGTGTAGGCTCGCTCGAGTCTTCGTCGGATTCGTCGTCGCCAATGTCCAACCTCGAAATCATGGGTGCGGCGGCTATCTTCTGGGCTCGCATGACTCGAGGATTGGAGGCCGACTTATCGGAACACCTGCCCGAATCCGCCATTCTCTCTTCGGTCGCACTTCATCGCCTGTGGACGGGCCTATGATGATGTCGTTTCTATCACGAGCGAGGCGGGGGAATGCAGCTGGCGGCGGGGGAGGGAGAGCTCTGTCGCGTTGGACGTCGTAGTGTGTTTCTGTGTAGTATGAAGACACCGTTTCTTAAAGAATCTAAATCAAAGAAATTTAGAGACCGTGGAACGGCATGTGTGTCAAGTATCCCTTTGATGGTAGCTCGGTTTTGCTAAAGGTGGTGATGATGTCTGGGTGTGACATGGTGCGGCTAGTTGCCGTGGGCTGAAGCTCCAGCTGTGAGGGTTTCATACAAGTTCTCCATGATTTCCGTGTCATAGGTACATAAAAACAGCTACGATGCGCAGCCAAGGTGTGCTTAGTCACTGGAGAATGGTAGATTCCGCTAACGACAAGCCCTGAAATGCGGCGCTGATGGAAGCCCCCAGGGCTTGCATGTACTGTGTACCTGTCAGGTCTGCCCCCCAATTGCCCCGCGGTGACGGGAGGAGGCCTGGACCTAACTCACAATGAGGAAGGATCGGTCATGTCATTGGGAGATTTTTTTCTTTCTTTTTTGCTTGATCTTGATATCTCAATTCGAAAGAAAAAAAAGACAAATTGCTTGGAGAATTCTCTTATTGATTCACGGCCAGAACGAGTCAATTCTTCATCTTTTTAGTTCTTCAGGCTCAAAACGGAATTTACTTTTCGATTGGTTTCCCTTGACTCTTCTTTCCAAAACAAACGGCATTTCAGACGCTCCTGCACTTCTCAAACGCCTACCGCTTCCATTCACAAACTCTTCCTCATTCACTCCGCGTCTTCACTAACACAACAACGCGTGCATTTCAACAATTTCTAACATCTTTTTTTGACTTTTACCCTTCATTCGCCATTGCTCGCCCACTTCTTACACGTTCCTGAATAAACCATGAGTGAACAAGCTGACGCTGATAAGGGCTGCGTCGCTCCTGAGCGTCAACACGAGGTGCTCGCCAATGATGCCAGCAATATCACCATCGATTCGAACGACGGAGAAAGGGCTGCGAAGAGGCTTAAGACGGATTTCTCGTTCCCCCCCGAGTCTGCACCTGGTGAGGGTTTGCATGATGCCCCTGCTTCCAAGGATACCAAGGAGAACATCGGGCCCTCAAACGGAGAGAACGTCACCCAGGCTGAAGAGTCCAAGGCTAGAAACGTTGATCATGTTGATGGACGCGTCAAGGGCGTGGCGCCCATTAAGAAAGAGTAAATTTCCACTCGACTTCCCTACTGTAAAACTCTACTAATTTCATCTCAAGGTACCTCATTGATGCGATCGCTCAAAGGGAAGCAGCTTCAAGTCAGATCAACGATGATGACGCTGCAGAGGGTCGTGGCACTGCTGATCAGAGAGACTCTCGAGGCAATGATAGAAACTCTGGTAAAGGCAAGAAGGACAGAAAGAACAAGAACAAGGGCCAGAACACTGAGCGCAGCTTTGGCAAGTTTGACGATGCGATCCGGCTCTGCAACAGCCGAGCTTTTTATGCTGAGTTTTCTCCTCGTCCGTGCAAGTTTGAGGATCGGTGCAAGCTCAGCCACGATCTCCGCAAGTATTTTGCGGAGGGCCGTCGTGAGGACGTTGAGACGCTCGGTGGAAAGTGCCCCGTCTTTGAAGCACACGGCTACTGTCCCTCAGGCTGGAAATGCCGTTTCGTCAAGAGCCATATGAAGGAAGTGGAGCATGAGGATGGAAGAAAAGAACTGGTGCTTCTCAATACCTCAGCCGACGAAGCCGAAAAGGGAGGACCAAAGGACGAAGAGTCTGAGGACCAACGTCCTGCTATCTCCAACATTGTCAGTGTGGACAAGAAGATTGCTCTCAACCGCAAGCGTACCGATTTCGCAAAGGCCGACGAGTATATCAAGTGGCTCAACCAAGAAGCCAAGCTCAGTGAAACGTTCCAGAACCGGCGAAAGAACCAGCCTGACGAAGGCATCGAAGACCTTCGCGCAGCTTATGTCGACCCCCCCTTCAAGCCTTCCGAGAAGCGACGTCTGTATTTCGGGGCCGAGACACCTACATTGGCTCCCCTCACTACTCAGGGCAACCTTCCCTTCCGCCGCCTATGCGTCGAACTTGGCGCAGAACTGACATACTCTGAGATGGCTATGGGTATGCCCTTGATTCAGGGTACAAAGGCAGACTGGACACTACTCAAGGTTCACGATTCAGAGCTTACTCCCCCCAAGATGAAGTCCGGTGCTGTACCCATCTTTGACAACTACGACCACTCTCGAGATATCAAGTTTGGCGCCCAAATCTCCGGCAGCCAGCACTGGGTTGTGACAAAGGCTGCCGATGCTCTCAACCGTTACTGCCCTCACCTCCGCCTCATTGACATCAACTGTGGATGCCCCATCGACATGGTTTTCAAGTCCGGCGGTGGATCAGCCCTCCTCGAGAACCATGGCAAGCTTGAGCGCATGATCCGCGGTATGAACGCCATGTCTGGCGAGATCCCCATCACCGCCAAGATCCGAATGGGCGTCCGCAACAACCGCCCTACGGCGACCCAGCTCATTGGCAGACTCGCATTCGGTGCTCGTGAGCACCGTGAGCGCCTGGGTGCCCCTGGCTGTGCCGCACTCACTCTGCACGGTCGAAGCCGTGAACAGCGATACACCAAAAAGGCCGACTGGGGCTACATCGGCGAATGTGCAGCGCTCATCAAGACCTATAACGACCAAAAGGATTCTCTGACTGATACCGTCGCTGAGCCCGACGCCAGCACGCTCCCCAACTCCAAGGATGGCCGCATGTACTTCCTCGGCAACGGTGACTGCTACTCTCACACTGAGTACTTTGAGCACATTGAAAAGGCTCGCGTCGACACAGTCATGATTGGCCGCGGTGCTCTCATTAAGCCTTGGCTCTTTGAGGAGATTGAAAAAGGCCAGTACCTCGACAAGTCATCCAGCGAGCGCCTCACCTATATTGAGAAATTTGTGCGCTACGGTCTCGACGCCTGGGGTTCTGACGAACTCGGTATCGGCTTCACCCGACGCTTCCTCCTCGAGTGGCTGAGTTTTGCGCACCGCTACGTGCCCATTGGCCTTCTCGAGCATCTTCCCCCAAGTCTCAACGACAGGCCCCCTGCATTCCGGGGCCGCGATGAGCTGGAAACGCTCATGGCTTCCAATAACTTCAAGGATTGGATCAAGATTAGGTAAGTGAACAAGTTCACCTGAAAAAGACATGTTGATGAGCTAACGACCTCAAAGCGAGATGTTCCTTGGACCTGTTCACCCGACCTTCAACTTCCAACCCAAGCACAAGTCACATGCTTATGAGGCTGAGGGTTGAGATTAGGTCATGAGGAAGGGTTTGCCAAAGTAGATTTCTACCAGGCTGGGCACTGCGCTGCTGCATGAAGCCTCTAGCGGTTAACTACTTAGAAGGTTGGAAAATGATGTACAAATGAGAACGAGATGACGAAAAGAAAGTGAGCGCAAGATTGTGTGTATATTGGGACATGCTTCACGAAAGAGTAAGTCAAGGCATGGTCGAGAGGATTTGACAGGGACATTTAGAAGAACTAAGGTGGGAGGAAATATGTTCTTGAAAGAGACGTACTGATACGTTCTTCTCCGACTGTATATTGTGAATGAAATGATGAAAAAATGAAAATGCCCAACATGAACGCTGAAGCTGGTATGATTAGGAAAACAACCGGTGCGCCAAAGTAAACCCTTTTACGTCGAACGTGCCCATCACCCTGATCCCAACCACAGTAATAAGTTCATACAGCCCGCCGTTACAAAATCAGACAGACGTCGATATCTCTTCAAGTAATACGCATGTTGTGCGCAAGCCCGAGATCAAGCCTCATACGTGGAAGGCTCGGGCAAGTGCACATAATAATGCCTGAGCCTTTGTGCCCAGTGGCAGTTATGATGCTTCGTCAAGGAACATTGTCGCTCTGCTTATTCTAAGAGTAGAACTGACTCCGCTGCATGCCTTCGGCAGTAGCATACTCCTTCTTGCCCTCCTGGGGATGTTCAAGAGCACTGGTGATCGAATTGGTCCGGCTACTCTCGCTAGAAGCGCCCTTGATCTGCTTGGGTTCCTGGTTTGGACGTTTCAGGACTTCGAGATAGGTGGAAGGGAGATAGCCCTGGCGTCCCTCACGCGATCGGCACTGCCACCATTCACTGGGATTACCGGCAGGGTCGCTCTTGTTGAGGACGGCAACCAAATCGCCCTTGCGTGCCTCAAGCTCCACGCCGGTGTTGGGCTGTGGGAGGAAATCGTAGAGAAGACGGCAGAATTCGAGTTTGGACGGGTCGATGGGCTGCTGTGACTCAAGAGCCTGTTGCTGAAGACGCTTCTGCTCTTCCTCGTGGGAAGCGGCCAGAGTCCTGATCATCTTGGACATGAGGAAAGGCAAGCCAAAAGCGGCAAGGACAAAGAAGAGGAGAGGTTTGCGGCTAGCCTTGGGGGGGAGGGGGGCGCCGTCGGGGCCAATTGATCGTCCTTCAAATCGAGCAAAGGCAGTCGGTGTTAAAGCCATAGCATCGGCAGGTAGTGGCCGACCGGTGATCTTTGCAATGAGCGTTCTAATCCAACGCATCACAGTAAAGATGCCGAGAATGGACCCCAGCGTATCTCGTAGATTGCCAAACTGCTCGGCGACGGAAACCATAGCTAGTACCTGTCAGTTGCTGATCGCCAATGTTGAGTCCTTCATACATACCGAAGAAACTGGAGTGGGTGGCCATGTAGGTACTCTCGAGCATCTGGGCAAAGCCTCCAAAGGCAGTGACGATACCCTCGAGCATTTGGAAGGTGGCTTGTGTACTGTTGTTGAAACTGTTTGTCAAGCTGTTGGGGTCGCCGGGCATACCCATGCCACCCATACCGCCCATGCCGCCGCCCATACCACCATACATGCCGCCTCCATACATTCCACCTCCGTACATGCCACCCATGCCGCCCATGCCGCCACCGTAGCCTCCCATGGAGCCAAACCGGGAGTAGGGGCTTGAGTAAGGTGAGGCATATGAGCTGCCATAGGAATTGTAGGGCGATGCCCCCATTCTGCTGTAAGCAGCTGCGTTCTGGTTTACGGAAGAGCTGAGAGATGCAGGGCGGTCAGGGACAGGAGGAGCGGTAGAGCCGGCAGTCGAGGGGACGGCAGTGGTGGTGGTAGAGACTGAGGGTGAGGCGGGTGAGGCAGCTGTTGCAGCCGCGCCAGGTCGCTCCCAAGGCTTAGGAGGCGAGGCCATGATGAGTAACGCAGTTGAACAAGGTAAAGAAGGTACAAGAAAGAGTGGAAAGAATTGTCGTCAAAGCTCAGGAGGATAATGAGCCGTGTTACTCGTCCAGATCTTGTAACTAGGCGGCCGTTGTTCGTCGTTTGCCACCGATGTGGATGTGACGTTTGATGGGGTCGTGCCTCGGCGTTGGAATCGGAGAGACGGTTGGTTGGGCTGGCCAGCTGCCGAGATTTTTCCAGTCAGCGTTAGCGTTCGCGCACTGGCGCACGTGAGAGGCGCAAACGTTTCTACGTCGAAACGAGGATGTTGTTGCTCGCTGGGGGACTGGATTCTCCGTCTGCCTATTTCGATGGCCGAATCGTCTTGATCAGCGATTGCTTGACGTTGATGATGATGGAAGACGGAGGAGGGAATAGGAATCAAAAACGAAATGCATATTAGAACGGATATGGAAATGAAATGGAGAAAAAAGTCAAAGCGGGGGAAGGCAACGCCGAGGATCAATAGATGCTAATTAATTACTAGCGCTTTTGGGAAGGAGGGACGCAGAGAAATCCGGGGGGGAGACGGCCAGGGCCGGGGCTGCGACCGAGCAGAAACCTCGGCACTCCGCACCAGTTCAGTTTAACGTTAGATTCGTTAGATTATAAACGTTGTTGCGATATCGCTACCTGCACAATTCGTAGTTCTTATTGGTAGACCAGCTTTTCAGACAACCTAATGCTAATTGCAAGTTGTATGGTTTCAGGGGAGGTTTGGACAAGTCTGTTCTTTGGCAAAAGATGTAACCCAATACGGTAAGGATCATGAGAGCCTTTGGAAAACACTGTGAGTTTGGAAGGAAATGTCACTGAGTATTTTACATACTACCATCTCACATGTGACGCTGACCTCATCGCTTCGTTCCTCCAAGCTAACTTACCCTGCACCCTGCTAGACGGAAGAGTAATACAACTTAAGTAGACAATATGGAACAATGATGAATTCAATGATTTAGAAAAATGAGTACCCGGGTAGGTATTATGAAGACTCGCTGTCGACCATCACTCGATAGTAATTTGCATTCCCCACCCAAACACTGCCAGTCTTCACTCACCTGTTGATAGCTTCAACTTACCACAATTTCCCATGACCAACTCACAAACCACAAACATATACCATCAAGTCCTCACTTAATACCCAACCCATTCGTTAAAAAGCGCAATCTTGAATGGACACTCACCCCACCAACCACCATCGCTGTCGAATCTGGCTCGGTCGTCATCGACGATCATCTCACTCACTTCACCGGTCATCTGTCCAAGTATGTAATCCCATCACCTGCTCCTCCGCTATCTATGGAGAGTTACTCGTCAATCTACACATTCAACGTCGGGAGTAAGAACGGAGCCCACTTTGTCATCCGCCAGCATGATCATCCCGTTGCTGGTACACATTACGATCTTCGTCTGCAGATCAACGAGACGAGTAGTGTGAGCTGGGCTATTATGTATGGACTTCCCGGAGATTTCAATAGTGTGAGACTGAATCGCAATGCGACCGAGACAAGGATACATTGTTTAGGGGTAGGTATGCCCTCAACGGGCTCTTAAACAAGAGTGTAACCAAGGCCGTACATAATCATATCGAAACAGCTTCCCAATCGACTGGGTCTTTACTCATATGGGACACGGGTACCTACTCCATCCTCCCTCGACGGTCAAAATCACGCACCATCTTCCGACTCTTCCTCTCCGCCATCATCATCCCCCTTACCATCAACAACACCACCACAGGCCATGCTCCACGAAGCTTTCCAAAACCGTACAATCCGCATTCGTCTTTACGGCTTCCGTCTTCCAGACCCGTACGTTCTGAATCTCCGCCTCACCAAGCCCGAAGACGCTGCCGGTCGAGCTCGTAAACCAAAGACGAGGCGTCGATGTGTGCAAGAAACCCTGCTAGAGACAGGCGACGACGACGAAGGCTCTGGGAGAGAGGACGTGCCCGCCAGCAACGAGAAGACCTTGGGTTATCAAGGTCTATCGGCAATGGAGCGTGAGATCCGTGAACTAGAAGATGATCAAGTACGGCGGACGAACGCATACCCGGGAGCCCCCAACGCTGTTGGCAGTATACACCAGCCACGACGGTATCTTTCTCTAGGTCGTTCTGCTTGTGGCTTTATCAAGACGCAGAGTACGTCTCGTTCCACCAGGCAGCCTGCACCTGATGTACACCATGCTGGTGGAAGGAAAGCTAGAGACCAGTCATCTGGTCAATTATCCTACCCATTTTACATCTGTGGTGTAGATCACGAAAGAAGCAATGTCACTGGACGTCGAGGAGTCGACCCCCTCAACGACGAGGGCGTAAGAGATTTTGTTCCAGTGCTGAACTGACCTCCTTGTCGTTGATGTTATGTTACACCATCCCTGTCAAGCACTGAGTAGCATACTTGATGGAAATATTGTAATATATTATCTAGGTATATAGGCATTACCTTGACCGTTTCCTCATGGTGCCCCTCTGTCTTCCTGGGCATTTGACTGCATTCTGTCTACGCAATGAAGGATGATTAACCTCATCCTACTGACCCAAGACCTATCCCTGTTTGGCCGGTACAAACTGATTTGCCCCTATCAACAGATGTATAACGCCGTTCCATGCTTGCTAATGCGTATCCCGTGAAGTAACCATTCCAAATCCGATCCAGCCTCAAGCAAAAATAACTTTTCATAAGCCTGCCGTCGGCAGTAAAACACCGTCAAAGAAGTAAGCATCACTTCTTCAAGACTTTGGCTCCATCAGAGTAGGCGCAATTCGTCTCTTTTTGGGCTCCTTGCCTTCTTCCCTCTCACCCTCGCTCACATCACGCTTAGTGCCGAGAGAACTCCCAGTAGTGCTTCGTGGTGTCTCAGGAGGCGTGGTCAGCGGCATTCCAGTTACCTTACCAGAGCTGGCTGCTGTAATGGCTGGCACGTTGCCTGAGATCAGCGTGGGGTTGGTGACAACACCTGCGGTAGGCACCGTGCTCGCCTGAGTTGTGATGGTGGCGATGGACGATGTCGAATTCGATCTTGCCGGGGATGAGGGACGTTGGGAGATTAGCGGCGGTGATGGGGCGGTGAGAGAGCTTGCCGAGTTTCGATGATGGTGATGTGAGCCATTCGGAAATGGCGATGGAGGTGCGAAGCTGGTTGTTGGAGTTGGCATAGGTGTGTTCTGGTTCGAGGAAGGGGTTTTCATTGGGGGAGTTTCGCCTTTGTAGACATCTCCTAGCTCGCCAGACGCAAAGGAGAGACTGGAGCAGAAGCCATCCGATGAAGAGATCATCAAGGTCAGTCCATCACTCGACCTGAGAAAGTTGTTAGCCAGTAACACCACAAGTGACTGCCAAGATGTCATACCAAGCAAGATCAGTAAATGTTGCGCAATGCAGGTTGCTCACAACACAGATCGGTGTCTTTTGCTGCGTATCATATAGTAGAACTGAATCCTGGGTTGCGACCGCGTAGACCATACGATATGGGAGAGAGAAAGCCGGCTTCGGGTTAGGATGAGACAGATTTACGTCAGAGCTGTTCTTGGAAGAGGAGGAGTTAGGGTCCCCAGAGACAGAAGCGGGCGGGGGAGGAGGATCCATGACTGAAGGAGCCGGGGAAGGCTTGGAGAGGGGTTCCGGTAGGGAGGGAATAGCGTCCTCGGGGGAAGAGGTATCGATCGTGATATTGTGAGTCGTAGGCGGTGACTGTCGCAGGTTGAAGACGGTCGGGCAGCATTTGACAACGACAGATGGCTTCTTGTGGCCAGGCAAATGAGCAATTGGGGGCTTGTTGATGCCACCACGAGTGTAGATGTATACCGTGTTGATGACCTCGTAAGTCGGCTTTGCGTCCCTCTCACCCTGATGCTGGTTCTGATATTGGCCAGATGGAGTCAGGAGAAGACTACCATCAGGCGTAAAGGTGAGACGTCGGAAAAAGGACGTCAAGGTCTCGTTGGCGTAGAGATTGGCGTTCTTCATACCCAAGCCAGAGCTGATCTGAGGCTTTGGTGAGGGGTCCATGGGCATGACGGCTGGCAAAGGCATGGACGGGGCCGGGGAAACAGAGCGGCGAGACGAGAAGGAAGAGCGACGGCTGTGGCTCACGACGCTGGGAGGGTTCATGGGGAGCGGGAAAGACGTCGGTGTGCCTGGCGCAGATGTACCAGGAGAGCCGATCGAGGGAGCCGAATCGACGGCAGCGAGCTGGGACCGGTGTCCAAAGTCGGGAGGAGCGGGGCTGCTCGACGAGATGCGTCGTGGGGGAAGATCGGCTTTGATGTGGCTCGCGAGCCGGGAAGTCTTGTCTTCATTTTGGCATAAGGTGTATTGGCCATCCTTGGTCTTGAGGGAGTAGATATGGACTGATCGGTCAGAAGACTGGGTCGCAATATACTCATTCAGAGGATCCCATGCAACACCCTGTACGTAGTGGCTGTGCTCAGCAATCTGACGAACTAAGGTTCCTAGTATTTAAGTTAGATGCCATCATTTATGCCATCATTTATCGACCAAGGAGTCGAGTTACCTGTTTGCGCGTTGTAGATTCGGGCGATGTTGTCCATGCTACCGATGATGAAGTGTATACCATCGGGTGACCAGGCTAGGTCGTAAATCTCGGCACCGCTGGATCGACACATGTGCTTTGCTCTCCATGATTCCTTGTCTTCAAGACCTTCGGATCCGAACGCGGATTGAGTAGTTTCGGTTGGAACCCACAGGATAACGTTGCCATCGTCGCCGGCGGAAGCTAAAAGCTCGCCTGGGGTGACACACTGTCAGCACGTACGAGAGGAGCGATACAAGAGGCACGGATGATCATGACAAGCATACCTTTGGGGGCCCATCGCACAACGTTGACGGCTTGATTGTGTTTGGATAGAGTAGAGAGATATTCTACCTTGCGCTCCTCGCCATCTGCCTGAACCTTCCATATTCTGACATGATTATCACCGCCAGCAGTGGCCAAACGCCCCTTGCCAGCAGGCTCGAAATGTGCCGAGTAGACGGGGGCGTTTTGGTCGTGCCAATTGATGATAAGAGGAGTTGCTTTCATCGTAACGACGACGGAGGCGTATTAGGGCGGACGGTTCTGGAGCAGCATGTGTAGTCGGTTACAAGAGCGAGCAAAGGCGAGAGTGTGTAGGGTTGTGGGAGAATACTGCGTGCTCTCAACGTGGAGGAGAAGAGACAAAATTTCCGAGGCGTTATGATAGATGAGAAGAAGAAGAGGGGGGGAAAGGAGGAAGAGAAGAAGAAGGAAAAAGAAGAAAGTTAAATGGCGAGGAAACAAGGATGAAGAGGACGAAATCGTAGCGTTGAGATTACCGCAAAGACTAAGGCAGTAGTCCGTCGTCTCCAGTTACAGAGTAAAAGGTGAGTGGTGAAGTCCCGGGGGGGAGGGAGACTAGAGAGCTTCAGACTGGGAGCTGGTGTGGACCTTGGTTTGCCTTTTGGGGGGAGGAGACCTTGTAGAGCTCAGGTGTGCCAAGCACAAGTTGTAGGTAGGCTAAAAAAGGTTGGGTCGAAGAAAGAAAATGAAAAAAGAGGAGAAGGGAGAGAGAGATGGAGATGGAGAGGGAAAATAAAATAAAAACACAAGCACGAAGTTGAGGTTTATTTCGCCGATGCAAGGAAACAACCTTTCAAGGACAGGGCCACAAGGACACGAGGTACGATGATACACCTGGGCAACCAAGAGTTTGATGGTGGTTGTTTTGGCGTTGGCGTTTGGATTGGACTTTTGGCATTTGCCAGGGGTGGGGGG
>JABFEV010001022.1:0-16219 GCA_013618395.1 Fusarium domesticum | reverse complement strand
AACTGACCTCTCTTTGAATACCATTGTTGGCTAGAAAGTGACTTCTTTGACCCCCCTGTCTGTGTGGGGCGGGGTTACATTACTTTGGGCACCTACGTTGTAACAACCACACTACATGACTCGTCCAAGTTAATTCTAAACCCTCTTCTTCCTCTTCTTAGCTTGGACGGTATAATCCCCGTCGGCATGAATTCCTTCTTAACGGTCAACAACAACGTCTCCCTCGTCAGCATCACCATTGCTCCGAGTACCTACATCATCACCGCCGCTCTCTTCCTCGTCTTTTCCTTCCTCTACATTCCCCGTCTCATCGCGCAGGGCTTTCCTCGGCTTGGAATTCCCATTCCTTCTTTTTCGTCTCTTGTGAGCCCGTTTATCACGAACCAGCCGTCGTCTCATAGTGAGAAGCCGCTGCCGGCGACGCCCTACGCTGCGAGTCAGCTTGTTTTCGAGGATCAGCAACAGCTTGTTATTTCTGGTCAGGATATTGTTCTTGCTCAGGCACGGCATCGACTTCAACAACAGCAGCAACATCAACAGCAGCATAAACAACTCCAGCTAGAGCATCGCCACCATCGTGAATCTCGACGCTCTTCACACAGAGACTCCCCCTCTTCACCAAGCACTCCCCGCCATGACCCATCTTCTCGACGATCTGGACGCATCACTACGGGACTTCGAACACCCACCAAGCCCGCCCCCTCACCATATCCACCGCTCAACAGCCCTTCACAGCGAAGCCACCATGACAGAGGACGACCTAGAGGACTCGGAGGCCGCTTCCGTAGGTGGATACTCCCCTCCGGCATGGCGGAGACTCGGCAACGGAGACCGAAGCAGCGGCTTCTGGAGGGGCCCCCATGATCTTCTCGGCCGTGGCTACGACGCATCTTCTCCCGTGCTGGAACATGATGTTGGCTATGACAGTCCGCATGAGGTCGTGCTGGAACAGGCTATCAGGACGAGACTGCCTAGAGGGAGTGCAAGTCCAGATAAAGGGAGGAGTGTGAGTCCTGAGAGGGTTGACGATAAAACGTTGCACTTCAAACCCGAGGAGAGGCAAAGCCCCCCAAGAGAATCACCATCTGATAACTGTAAGTCACCTTCTCAACCATACAGAGCATGTCCCTAACACAGCAGACTTCCGTTTCGCCATCCGCGCCCAAGTCCAACAACGCACAGAACCAGTCGAATCCACCATCAACTTCATCCGTCACCACTACACCACCCTCACCCGCACCTGGCTCTCGACCCTCACCACCCTCCTGGTCGCCTTCATTTCCCTATCCATTTTCCGATCGCTTCTTCAGCCCGCCGCGCCCCGTCCCGCGGGGGATCTCGTCAAGGTCGCCGGACTCGCCCGCTCCTTCGAGCCTCTCATCTACTACTCGGAGCACGCTGTCTCCCAGGTCCATGATCTCCAGGCCACGAGTGTGGCTGTCTGGGATCTGGGTGAGAGCGTTCGCACGAGTGATATGCGGGATGCGCCGAGTATTATTGCCGATCTGGACGCTTTGAGCGATACGATGAAGACCTTGTCTATAGAAATGACAAAGTTCTTTGCTAGAGTCGATGGTGACATCGACGGGTAAGCCTCACATAATCCATCTACATCCAACCACCTTCTTATAGCCTTTAGAATCCTCAACGTAATGGACTGGGCAAAGATGCATCTGAATCGTCTCAACTCCTCCCCTTCTCCCTCAACCCTCTCCTCTGCCTACGACAACCTCCACAACCTCTTCTCCCAAGTCCACATTCTCGAGGACGCCTCCGGATCTCCCACGACCCTTGGCCGTGTCACAATGCACATCTTCGGCCTGTCCAACCCACAGCGTGAACAACGCATGGTCCAGCTCCTTTTTACCGAGTTCCTCTCCGTCCTCGAGGACTCCATCAAGAACGAGCTCCAGCACAGCATCACCCTCTTCGCCCTTTTCGAGGCCATCGACTTCCATTTCCTCAACCTCGCCCGCACCGTCGTCCGCGAGAGCTCCGCCCAGGAGGAGCTCCACGCCGACATGCTCTCCAGCCTGTGGACACGCCTTCTCGGAACCCGCGCCGCAGAGCTACGCAAGTTTGAGCAGAACCGCGTGCTCCTGCAAAACGTGCGCGAAAAGACAGTTCGCAACAAGGGCATTCTCGTCGAGCACAATGGCAAGCTCATGACCCTCAAGGCCTCTCTCGAGACCCTCCGCAGCAAACTCGTCTCCCCTCTCGTCCGCGGCGTCAACTCAACGACGTTGACTCTCGAAGATCAAATGCGTGGTCTCAGCGACGTGAGCGAGCATCTCGGTCAGGTGCGGAAGCAGCAAAAGAGCAAAGTCATGGAGACTTTGTTCGCCAGCGTTCCTAGCAAAAAGTACATGATTGATGATAGGCCGGGTACTGTTGCTGCAGACCCTTTATAAGAGATGGGGTATCTAGGAAGAATGTCTCTGCTCTGGGGGATATTTTGGTTCCTTATAATGCTTTGCTTTGGATCGGCATGCTTGGATATGAGGAGTGCTTGGTCAACTTTCGTTTTGGAGTTTGCGTACATCCAGGCGTCATGTCATTACTTACCGGGATAACTCTACAAGAGATATCGTCACGATTTACATAGGCAGGGAGGTAGTTTTAGCATAAAGCGAAAAGATTTCAGCTTCTAACGCCTCAACATCACAGCGCATTTTATTGCATCACATCGTATCACATAACATCCATCACAGCAGATATGTTGTAAAGTATTTCTTTCATTAGAAGCCCTATCCGCATAAAATCTCTGCAGTTTATCATACCTGTGAAACGAGGGCCGTCAATGGGGGTATAGGCCAGCAGGCAGAGTGTCAGAAAACCGTCAACGCCGTCTCGGTGGGTTCCCCCTGCGAGATTGATGCCGCCATCCAAGGCAGACAACTACATCCCATCAAAGAGCCAGCCACCTGAGAACCCACACCCCAAACTTTTTGAGTCTTCTTCCTGAGAAGAAATAACAACCAAGTCTATCTGTACATCATAGCGCCCCCTCTTTCTGGGTGACACGGTCATAAAGCATGATCTTGTTGCTCATCGTTCCATAAATGCCTTGCAAGGGCCAACGTCATGCCAAGTGAGGGGGTTAGTCTGTCAGATAACCATAACAAACGTAAAAATGAAAATGAAAAAGGTCAATAGAACAAGAGACGGGCTTAAGCCTTGGTCTCCTCCTCCTCCTCCTTCTTGGCCTCACCGCCCTCGGGGGTCTGAGACTTGACGTACTCGTCGTAAACGGCAAGAGCCTCTTCAACCTTGACCTTGAGAGAAGCCTCATCCTCGATACTATCATGTATTAGCATTATGTTCAACAATCACTAGCAAAAGGAAGTGACTTACAGGTTCACAAGCTCAGAGTTGTCCATCTCCAGAAGCATACCGGTAATCTTACCAGCGAGCTCAGAGTTGATGGCCTGGATCTTGGGGAAGATCATCTCACCCAGGATCTGCTTCTGTTGGGCAGGCTGCGCGGCAGCAAGCTGAGTCTGGAGGACGGAGCCGGATTCGGCGCCTCGGCCAGCCTGGGCGGGGCCGTTGCGGCCGGCGTTGGCACCACCACGACCAGCGCCCTGCTGTCGGTTGTTGGGAGGGAAGCCAGGCATACCCTGGGCACCAGCCATGGGAGGAGCACCAGGAATACCCTGAGGGCCGCCACGACCACCCTGTGGGCCACCACGGCCACCAGCGATAGCAGCCTGCTGAGCCTGCTGCATGGCAGCCATGAACTGAGGTGTTCCAGGCTGGCCGTACTGGGGAGGGAACTGTCCCGGCATGCCATACATGTTGGGGGGCATCTGCTGAGGAACACCGCCACGGCCGCCCTGCTGGGGGTAGCCGGGGAACTGGCCGGGTCGGCCGCCCTGGACGCCGGGCATGCCCATGTTGGGCTGAGGGAAGGGCATACCACGGCCACCCTGGGGCATGAACCCGGGCTGCTGGCCAGGAGGGTAGAACATAGGGGGCTGCATGTACTGCTGGGGCATACCGGCAGCGGCGGCAGCCTGCTGCATGCGGAGCTGGTTGCGGGCCTGGATGCTGGCCTCGAGCTGGCTCTTGCGGACATCCTTGCGCTGAGCAAGAGCAACGTAGAGGGGCTTGTTGCTAACCATGCGCTGGTTCATCTCGGCAACAGCCTTGGTAGCATCGTCGGGGTTGCTAAAGCAGACGAAGCCGAAGCCCTTGCTCTTACCAAGCTTCTTGTCGGACTTCTTGTCTGTCTTCTTGTCGTCACCCTCGACTTCCTCATCCTCCTTGGTCTCCTCCTTGGTCTCCTCCTTGTTCTCCTTGTCCTTGTCATCAGTCTCTTGGTTCTCCTTGTTCTCTTCAGTGTCCTCAGACTTCTCGTCCTTTTCGTCATCAGAGCCGTCAGTGGCGCTATCACGCATCACCTTGGCGGAGGTAATGGGACCGAACTCGGAGAACATCTGTCGGAGCTTCTCATCATCAACATCGTCGTCAAGATTCTTGATGTAAAGGTTAACACCCTGGTACTTGTTGGCCTTCTCCATGCGGGCAGCCTCGTATGACTTTCGCAGCTCCTCCTCGCGCTCATGCTTCTTCTGAGCACGGCCGACGTAGAGCTCCTGGCCGTGGAAGTCGTTGCCGTTAAGGTCATCGACAGCCTTGGAAGCGCTGGTATGGGTAGTGAAGTTAACAAAGCCAAAACCGCGGCTCTTGCCCTCCTGGTCACGAGCCAGAGAGGAGGATGTAACATCACCGAACTTCTCAAACAGCTCACGGAACTGGTCCTCAGTAACCTCAGGGTTGATGTTCTTGACGTAGACGTTGGTGAAGTTGGCCTTCATCTCCTCGAACTTACTCTGGCGGTCCTTCTTGGGGATGTGGTGGCCAACGTAAACCTTCTTCTCATTGAGAAGCATGCCGTTGACGTGCTTGATGGCCTGCAGAGCGGCCTCATCAGTCTCATAATGAACGAAACCGTAGCCCTTGGAGGCACCAGTCTCGTCCTGGGCGACCTTGCAGCTCAGGATGTTGCCAAAAGCAGCGAAGGTGTCGTGGAGAGCCTTGTTGTCAATGGCGACATCCAGATTTTTGATGAAGACGTTGCCCTGGCCGTTCTTGCGGAGGGCGGGGTCACGCTGAGACCACATGATGCGGCAGGGTTTACCCTTGATCAGGGTGTAGTTGAGGTCCTCGAGGGCCTTCTCGCCGTCGGACGTGGCGTTGTAGTTGACGTAAGCATATCCAAGGGAGCGGCGGGTGACAGCATCGCGACAGACACGGATAGAGGCGACGGCACCGATCTGAGAGAACAGCTCGAAAAGCATAGCCTCGGTGACGGAGGGGTCAAGCTCGCCGACGTAGAGAGAAGCCGAGTTCTGGGGGTGAGGAGCAGCGGTAGGGGTGGGAGCAGCGCCATCGTCACCGGAAGTGTTGGCGTTAGTATCAACGGCAGGAGCCTTGGCATCGCCGAGGGAAGTGTTGTTGAGGTCGTTGGCGAGCTGATCAACAGCGCCGGCAGTAGCGTTGGAGGCCATTGTGAGAATCGGTTTTCTTTGGTTTCGAAGAAACTATAGAATCACACTTGGGTTAGCGAAAGGATCAACCAATGGAAGTCGAGAGTGAGCATCAAGAAGAAAAGAAGCGAGAAACGAGCACGGGGAGTATGGCGTTCTGACGCACCTAACTTGAGAAGCCGACAGGACAATTTGTTCGCGTGGTACTAAACCTAAGCGGACAAAGAAGACAAGCAGCAGACAAAGAAATGCGGCCACAAGAGATTTCAGGAGTTTGAGTAGCGGGAAAAAGCTGACTCAAAGGGAGTAAAATCGAAGAAATTGGTCACTCGGGCGATGTCGCGAGAGAGTAAGGTCGTCGGTTGGAGGTGAGGGGGTGGTCGGAATGTCTTTTGGGGGGTTTTCAAGTTTTTTTTGTGGTTTTGTGGGATTGAAGAAGTGAACAGAAACAGAGCACTAGTACGAAGATCGTACGCTCTGACCTAGCTCAACTTATGGGTTTTGGGATGGATTTGATAAGGTTGGTGTTGCGGTTGAGAAGGAAGAAAAGAGAAATTTCGTCGGCGTGATATTATATTTTTTTTCACCAGAACTTGTAAGCGGTGGAGGGGGCGAGAGGGTGCCCAAAGGTGGGATTGGCAGCGACTAGAAGGAAGTGGGGTGTGTGTCTGCTACTACGCCGTGCGACCATCATTGTCCTAGGACATGCAAGTATTTAAGCGGAGAGCCCGATAGGGAGTTTGGTAGCCTGCAGTCTAGCACTAACAGCACTTGTGAGTTATAGTGAAGCGGCGAGATAGTGCTGGGGCGCACGTGCCCTACTCCCACCATCTTATCTGTCACTAGGATACTTACGGCCCTGTCCGAGGAAGAACCCAACACTTCTGAGTTTTTGTAAGGTCGCCCCAGCCAGCGCCTGACAAGCTCCAAGGCAAACAGAAAAGATTTCAGTACGTGCCTGCATTACAGGTGGGACTTCCAGACTATGTATCATGTGACTGATTCGTGCACTCTAAATAAGACTTTACTTTGGAAGAAAAGTCATGGCCAATATTTCAACAATGACGATATTGGATGTGCGCTAAAATACGCTTTGGACCGTGTCTTATGTTGTTGGAAATTCCTGTGAATTCCTGTATTATTATTCTGTAGCGGGGTCTTGGGAAAAAGCAACGCACATTTTGTGATAATCAGCGCTATATCACTGAATATCTCCTTGGAGAAATCAGCCCTGGCTGTAGGGCCTCAGACTCCCCAATTATGTACTGCCGAGCCAACCGATACTATCATACTAGGGAACGCACATACTCTATCTATTCTTCACAAACAAAATGTCTACTTGTAAAGTGTCTGCTCTATCACTGGAAGACGGCATTCGCAAACTGAAGAACTAAATTACACTCTGCATAGGTGGCTTGTAGAGACTCTGCCCAATGTCTTCTCGAGAGCTTATCGTTGAATACGCATGTTATTGTTTAGACAAGCAACACTTGAGCATACAAGATTGGCATCGATTACAACCTTCTTGATACTCTTTTACCTCGCTCCAAGGAAGGAATACTGTCAAGAAAGGCGGTCAAAGGAGACCATTCCGAGCATGGAAAGTGATAACAAGGATGGTGTTGATAGTCCGCAAGCTAGCTAGATGTTGATGAGAGACCATCATTCTGTTTTGGCTGTATTGCATCTTATCCACATGCCTAGTGAACTTAGTTAAATTACACGTTATACTACAGACGTAAATTACAACTAGTCGAAATGTAGTTATCACTCCTCACGTTGTTTGTAAATGTGAATGAAGCCGCTGATAACTTAGCCACCTGTAATTGTGGCTGTTCGCCGTGCCACCACGCTTGTTTTATCTTATCAGGCGCCACCCCAGGCAGTCAGTCCTCTCTGACCTCACTCACTAATCCCCAATCCCCCACCATCAAGGCCGAACATGGCATCGGACGAATAACAACATCTCCATCCGTCGCTTACTGGAGTTCAAGACTGAACGTTCTAGAAGCATTTATCATCATCCTACATCCAGGGATTTCGATGCTTGGATAATGTTTCCTTAACTCTGCTGAAAACGACCATTTATCCAAAACCCGACCTCCTCGCTCTCGTATACGATATTAGTAAACCATGTTTTCAACGTTCACGGGTGCATCGAGGCGCCCTCGAAACGTGAACCTCAGCGGTCAGACCGGAAACCCATTTGCGAATACAGCATGGAGCCCTTCCGCAGTGTCAAACGCTACTAAAACCGTCTCCAACGCACAGGCCGACCGAGAGAAGCGACAAGCTGACCGACAACGACTCAAGGCAGCGGGCAATATCCAACGAACATGGAGGGGTCATAGAGCACGAAGAAGTCTACGCGAGACCCATCGAGCAACCTTTGATGAGCTCTACAGCTCGGATTCCATCCAAGGTCCGCAGGAAAGGCTTCCGCAGGCTTTTGGCCTATTGCTTTCTTTCTTCTCATCTCGTCGGAAAGATGATGTTGAGCGACTTGTATACTATGCTCGTGATGCCGAATCTGTCGATTTCAAGGCCATCGCCCCTGTCGGTATTTTTCTGTCTCGATTGCAAAAGTGTTCGAGTAACCTCGTCACAGCGCTTGATGAAATGGTGAAGCAGGGGTAAGTCAAAGCTAAAGCTATCTTGGAGCTGTTCTAATCGGGTTGTAAACGGCTGCTGATGACCCATGTAGTTCCATGTCCGAAGATATGCAGTCCCTCGTGAAGCTGCTCATTCGAATCATATCGGAGTCTCCCGATGCAATAGTGCCGTCAATAGATGGATATTTCAAAGTCATCTCTCGGCTTTGCCAAACTCGCGAGTTACACGGGCAATGGCCGGATGTAATCTTCCAGGCATTATCCGTTCCGCTAAGTGCATCACCTGAAGGAGGTCGGTCAAATTATGGCGATTGTGCTATGGATCTTGCTGACAAGCGTGCAGACCTGAGGATGTATCGTGCCTACGCCTACTCATTCCTGACTTGCAGTGACATGATTTACTTTGAGCAGAACATCGCCAACCTCTCTCATTCAATATCAGTACCACGACTTTCCAAGGCAATCTTGGAGGGCCGAACATCGTCTCAGTCGGCCTTGGAGAGCTCGGACGACGAGCTATTGTGGCAACTTGCTCACTTTATCGATTTGAGTCGATCCAATACCCCTGATGGTTATGAGAGTGTTTACCTTGAAGCCCTCTATACCCAGTTAGCTACTCTGTCATCCATCATTAGCCTTCGTCTTGGCACCAAGTCCCCGACTGATTCTGACGATGGTTCTGACGATAACCTGCTACCCCCTCTCGATCCATACATCAACACAAAACTAGCATCACTGGTAGATAGCAACGGCATCTCTCAGACCTTGCGTGACTTTTCGGTCAACTTGGCCGCATCGTCACACCAGGAGACACAGGGCACTAGCCTTCTAGCCGGTTACATCCTCACACTGTTGAGATGCTTTCCCTCCAGCGGCGATGATATTCGAATGCGGCTGTTTCTCGAACAAATCCCTACCGCTTCCGGCAACATTCCTACTGTCAAGTTCCTCTGGCACAAAATGCGCACAACCCCAGTATTCCAAAAGCTAAGGACGGAATCAGAACAACCGATCGACGTGCTACGCAGATACTTGGGCGCAACAGCAACAGGCACGTCAACGGAGGAGCAGGATTGGGGAGTGATCTTGCTCTTTCTCGAGCTGTACATCTTCATTTTACGGCTCAGTGATGATGAAGACTTCTTCAGCGGAATATATCCGCAGGTAGTACAGAGCAGCTCGTCCGCTTCACGTATACGATCTTGCAGCCTGTCACTGGACGATGTCAACGCCCTCACAAGTTTCCTGAAGAATACAGCATTTACTCTGCATTACAAGAGCAACGAGCTTTCTAGCTCAAGAGAAGCCATGGAAGCGGCCACCAAATCACGCATGGATATGTATTTTGGGTCAACGGCAACCACATCACGCTCGACACAAGGCACACCCTCACTTGCTCCTCCTCTCGAAGTCGCCACAAGGTTGAATCTGGATAGCCTCCGAAACGTTGTAACCTCGGCAATGAAAATGCTGTACGAACGAGACTCGAGAAAGCGATTCCTGCCGGAAAACCACTGGCTCATGACAGATAAGCTCGACAAGGAAGACTTCATCGGTGCCGTTATTGAGGAAGAAATGCGACAAAACAATCATGACTCGGATGATAGTGATGAAGAGATGGAGGATGAGCTTGACTCCGGCTTCCATACCACTCTTGTGGGACAAAGGCTTACCCGACACGTAAGGCTTGAGAGACTTAAGGCACAGCAAATGCGTGCGCAGAGGGAGCGCAGACTAGCAGAGCTGGGTCCGAAGCTAGAGATCCTCAAGCACATGCCTTTTGTTGTCCCATTCGAAACTCGTGTCATGATCTTCCGTCAGTTTATTCAACTGGACCGAGGTCAGCGATACGGTACTTCTCCTGATCCTTTCACTCCGCATCAAGCTCGACGTCGCTTTCAGCAAGAGGCTCTACATCAGCCCTGGCATCTCGCCCGGCACCACACCCAGATCCGTCGAGAGCGACTTTTCGAGGACGCTTATGAACAGTTTTACGATCTAGGCGAGGGGTTTAAAGACCATTTTCAAATCGTCTTTGTTGACAAATTCGGTGCTCCAGAAGCCGGCATTGACGGTGGCGGCGTTACCAAGGAGTTCCTCACTAGTGTGACCTCGGAGGCATTTGGAAACCAGGGTCAGGGACAAGGCATGTTTGTCTCGAATGAGCAAGGTCTTTTGTTCCCAGATCCGACTGCGGTCGATACACTACGAGAGTCTTTGCGAGAAGGTGGAATGTCCGAGTCAGATCCCGAGCTTAGGAGTCACATGACAAGCCTTCTCAAGCGTTTCGAGTTCCTCGGAAGGGTAGTTGGAAAGTGCTTGTACGAGGGCATACTCGTCGATTTGACATTTGCTGGCTTCTTTCTTCTCAAGTGGGCGTCGACTGGCCACAATGATGAGAATAGCTACAAGGGCAGTGTGAACGACATGCGCGACATGGACGAAGACCTCTACAAGGGAATGCTTCGTCTGAAGAACTACCCAGGAGACATTTCAGAGCTCGGTATTGACTTTACTATTGCAGACCAGGTCTCTCAGCCAGGCCAACCAATCAAGACTATCACAAGGAAGCTCATTGCCAACGGTGATCAAGTCCAAGTCACCAACGACAATCGCTTACTATATATATCCTATGTCGCACGCCATCGTCTTGTTCTCCAGCCATCACCTCAAACATCGGCCTTTCTCCGCGGCCTCCGTGCCATCATTCGTCCCACGTGGCTCTCAATGTTCAACCAGAGCGAACTTCAGCGTCTAGTAGGCGGCGACTCATCCGAGATTGATATCGAGGACTTGCGCCGCAATACCATATGCAGCGGCCTGTACGAGATTGGTGACGACGGGGAGGAACACGACACAATCAAGCTATTCTGGAAGGTTATGCGCGGCTTCACAGATGCTCAGCGTCGCGACGTCCTCAAGTATGTCAGCTCAACGCCGCGCGCTCCGCTGCTGGGCTTTTCACAACTCAGCCCTAAGTTCAGCATTCGCGACGGAGGCACCGACGAAGATCGACTGCCCAGCACGAGTACATGCGTCAATCTTCTAAAGCTGCCCAGATATACCTCTGAGGAGACGCTCCGAGAGAAGTTGCTCTACGCCGTTACCTCGGGAGCTGGTTTCGACTTGAGCTGATTGCCGATGTCTTCCAAGATCGACAGGTTAAGCTGGTTCTAGATGACAGGGATCAAATTTGCGTCTGACTTAGATAGAATGTAAACATGCATTAGCGACGGACCGGATGTTTTAGTTTTTGTTGTTCTTTTGATACAATTATCTTTGACCTTTGAAATCATGGCTCGTTTAATCCTTCTGTACGTGACACATGCGGTGGTAGATGAGGCAGCTCTTTTTAAAAAACCTATTCATCTTCTTGGTAACTCCTCGCTATCAAGCTTGGTTTCCGCTCCCAAAGATCCAAGACCATTTGTCCAAAAAGACCATTCGCCCACGCAAACCTAAGGATCAAGTTAGCCTTATCAAACACTTCAACATAAAAGAAAACTCACCAAGGTCTCGTCCACTTCGTATCATCATGACTATTCACCGTCTCGTGTATCAAGCCAAGCCCACTCGTCGATCCCAACAACTGCCTAAGACCGTTCGTGATCTCCCCATCGTCATTGCTCGTTAGAATCTGCATAATAAGACCCATCGGCCAGGCCATTCCCGGCCCAAGATGCGGTCCTCCCGTGGCGTTGAGGACAGGGCCCCGAGAGTAGTATGGATTTGAGTCGCTGAGGACAAAGGCACGTGTGTTGTTGTAGACATATGGTGAGGCGGGCTTGTAGCCCATGTGGGGGATGCTGAGGAGGGATGGAAGGTTGGCATCGTCCTGATATGGTGCTATTAGTATGAGGTTTTGTCTTGAGGGTGGTGATGCTAACCATGAGGTTATACGATCCAAATCCATCAATCTCGTAAGCATACATTTCTCCAAACTTGGGATGCTGAACTATCGCATGCTCATTAATTCCAATCTCGATTTCTGCTGCAATGCTCTCCATCTCGTCGGCAACATCTTTGTCCAATGCCCGCATGATTTCAGCACACGATGACAAATATCGTGCAAGCATCATGTTGGCGGGTATGAAATACTGATATATGCACGCATCGTCAGAAGGTCGGAAGAAACTCCTCACAAGACCAATACCTCCCTTCATAGGAGGACCATAACCGCGGTTCGACATGGTCTCAGATGCACTGTCTGAATTACGCAGCCACTTGTATGTTTGCTTGACGGGTGAACCGTCTGCAGCATACGTCCCATTCTGCATAGTCCTTGCTACTTTGATGACCTTCCTCACAGCATCCACCCAGCCAAACTGTCGGAAAAAGTCCTCATTTTTGCTTTCTTCGTAATAATCCCACGAGAGCTGTAGAAAGGCGGCTAGGGAATCGAGCTCGTACTTGCACTCGAAGACGATTTCTGGATCGTATTTTGGGCGGACGTTGTCACCGCGAGGCGCAATTGATCGCTTGAACTTGTTAAATTTTGCTTCGGCAGGAGGGTGGAAGGCGTTGCAGTAGGGAGATTGGCGGATGTAGCGGGCTTGGAGATTGATGGCGCCGCGGAAGAGAGATGCGATATCGGGTTCGTTGGAGGTGGATGTGGAGGTTATGAGAGACTTGTAGGACTGGAGTTGGTTTGCGCTATCGCGGAGCCACATGGCATTGATGTCGCCTGTTGTGATGAAGGCAAGCTGCAGATGAAGTGTCAAGTCAGCTTGACCTATGGTCGCAGTCGCAGTCGCAGATTCACATCATACCTCTTCATCTGGATTATCAACAGCTCGTCCCTGCCACTTGACAGTAGTATCCAAAGTGTTAGGCCAGGAATTCTGAAAAAGACGATATAGATCTGGATCGCCAATGGCTCCAGAGATTTTATCATCAATCACATTCTCAACGGCCGCAACCTTATATGTACGACATTGTTCGCCAGGACGTTGATATGGGAATTCGTAGCGTCCCTCTGTGAAAGGATCATGATGCTCGCGGGCATACTCTTCGTAGTTGGGACAATCGATTGCGGAGACGACGATTGCGAAGAGGGCGGAGATGAAGAGGGATGCCATGGCGTGTATGTGTGTTGGAGATCAGGGTCAGTGATTGACCATGCTGTTAGTAGTAGGTGACGACGATGTCATAAAAATAGCAAGTACATGAAGGAGTAGCTTGGGAAGGTGTACGGATACTATGTAGGTGTAAGGGGGAGGCGCTGACGAATCAAAGGTCCCAGGGGAAGGGAAAAGATGAGACCTATTGGGAACTAGCTCTCTGGTACTAAGGCAAGGTAGGGAGGATTTACGGCAGTTTACAGTTTACCCCTGACCGTTTTTAACCTGGGGAAGGAGAGCTCGAGTTAGTATATGTGGGGGTCATTAATAATTGGGTGTCTTAAAAGTCTAGATGCCGTATTTAGAGACTGCAATTCCCAACTTGACATCCTCAGAAAGCCTTCTTACCCGACTCATAGAACCAATATCTCACACCTGAAATAGTTTTATAAGGTTCCCCATTCTCAGCCAGAGCTCTCACGCCATCTAAAATATGATCATCGACCAAGTCAACCATGCCCACGTATCCATGCATGTTCTGAGCCCACAGCACCACGCCGACAGTTCTGTTATCCATGACGATACTAGGCTTGACGTCTACGACGATTTGATATTGGTCAATCATGTCGTCCAGAATCTCCTTTCGGAGGAGGCGCTTGCACTCTTTGATAAAAATTTCTCGATTCTCTGACGACATTGTGATGGTCTGTGATGGAATGCCATGTAGGGAGTCAGGTTGCATTGACATGTCTCGTCGCGCTTGGGTATTTCTCTAGTAATATAGACAGCTTTGGAATTTGAATCACGGTCTTGACAAACTAAACAAGAACGGGGTGTGAGTCAAAAGCAAACATGTGTTATGAATATGTGCGTGTTGTTGTAGGTGAGTAACTGAGGGGTTTGATTTCATATCACACTACTCATCATGTAACAAGAAACATGTATTCAGCAAAAAAAGTGTTCTTTCGTGAACAATATGTTCCTCTAAATGTACATATCACGGAAAATGCCATACCTCATACTCTTGATGTTTCGGTCGTTGTTGATTGGCCATGTTGGTTCAGGGTAAACCAACTCGATATGGGCTTCATGGCAGTTTTACTGGTATACTGCATACTTTGATGTGAAACATCAGTGTGTTCATGATTGGAAAATTCCTCAGTACTTAAGGTCAATTCATAGGTATGTGATTGTTGAGCCTAAGTATGCTGTTTTGACCTTACACGCTTTCTCTTCACCGGTGTCTGAGGAATATGAACACCTTTTATTGGAAAAGAAGACTCTAAATTCACTACACGCCCCACGATCAACCGCCACAGTGACCAAGCCACATTCATGCCCTCAATCATCAGGTGCCTAGGTCAGTACGTACATAATCACAATCAATAATGCAACCCTTCTCACTTCTCAGACAAAGAAAACATGAATGTTGATGCGGATAATTAATTCAAACCATGCGACAAAGCATTACAATCACAAACACCCGACGCCATCGCCCAAGAACAACTCAATCATATGCCGAAGCAATGCGACTATACCCCTTGGCCAAAGCAGGGCCGCGGCAAAAACCCAAGGCCGAAATGATCGGCCAAACAGCATCTCAATACCAAACGTTCGGAGTATAACTAACGTAGGCTATTGAACCCCTGCTATTATACACTTGATATAGAAGGGCAATTGACATGATATACATTGCCTAAATGATAGAGAGGTAATAATATACATTAAGTATGGTTCAGAATTATAATAGTTGACATGTGCCTTCAAAGACGACTCATCAACCGAGGCAACTCTACCACCTACAATTCCTCAAGTGACGTTCTTTGTCTATACAGTACCGCGAGCCGAGATCATTTAGCCGTCATACAACGCCCTACACTCCCCCAATACCTAACCTCGTCACCTCTCGGCTAAGGAACCCCAACCACCGATGGGAGTTACCAGGCAGGTCGCCACTTTACGATTTCCGAGCACCTATCAGTAGATATGTTCATTGACAATTGATATAATATAATTCCAGCAGAGTAGTCTCACACTGGCCTATTTATCAAAACATCAATAGGCAACGTCATATCGGGACAAAATAGTACCTCCTCTGTTTTCTTCTTCATCATCACACCCCCTCCACACAAACCCAGTTTTGCTTTCCTGTGAACCAATTACTGGCTAGATAATTGTCAAAGAAACCTCATACCTACCCAACTGTACCGCGGAAGTCCACTAACCCACTACCGACCGAACCCGGCTCGTTCTTTTTTCGTTGTGTCGTATCGGCGAAAGTTGCCCAAGTCGCCGCCGACGACATTCAAAAGGCTTCAACCTCGTTCCTACCACCCCTCCGCGCTTCTCCGCGCCAATTCAATTGTCTTCCTCTCCCGTCTTTTTCTCCTACTCGGCTCAATCCTCACACAATGTCGGCCCCAAGACCTGTATCGCGCTGCGTCCAGCGTAGCTCGCGCGCCCTCTCCCGCTCCCAATGGAACCAGCCCTCCAGGACGAGAGCCAGCTTCTGCACCACGCCCGGTGCTCGATCCTGCTTGTCGAGAAAGAGTCATGTCGCAACCCCCGTTATGAGGACATCAATGCCTGCCGCCACACGAGCCTTTAGCACAACTCCCCGCCGTCGTTCGGATGGCGAGAACTTCGATCCCGCCACCATTGACCGGGAATCCGACGAGGTGGATGTCTGTATTGTCGGTGGTGGCCCTGCTGGACTCAGTGCCGCTATTCGTCTCAAGCAACTTGCCAACGAGGCGGGCAATGAGGACTTTCGTGTTCTCGTTCTTGAGAAAGCTGGTGATCTCGGAGCTCACATCGTTTCCGGAGCTGTGATCCAGCCATCAGCCATCAACGAACTCATTCCCGACTGGCTCGACGAGGACAACCCGAACCGTTTCGAACACGCCACACCTGCCGGTGCCGACCGCATGCGTTTCCTAACCAAGAGGGCCGTGCTCCCCATCCCCGCCCCCCCTCAGATGAGCAACCACGGAAACTACATTGTTAGCTTGAACCAGTTCGTCAAATGGCTAGGCGAACGTGCCGAGGAGATTGG
>JABFEV010001019.1:381-16203 GCA_013618395.1 Fusarium domesticum | reverse complement strand
CCTCCTCCTCCTCCCGTTAATGCAGGTGTGCCAGGGATGAATGTACAGGCGGTGTGATACAAGAGATATACTCCCCCCCCCCCGACATGGAGATGGAGCTGGATGCAACGCATGCTCCAAGCACAGCAAGCAGTGGTACAAAGAGGAAAGCCGACAGCGACCCTGACGAACCCCGTACCTTACCTAGAATCAAGGCAAGCATGCAAACAAACAGATGAGCAAAGGGCTACCTAGCTCATCATTCACCCGCCAGTTCCCTCCAATCAGTACTGGCAATAGTTGATTCTATGCCGCACTTTCGCCTCGTTCTTCTCTCTCTTCAGCCCAGCCTCACGTCCAGATCCGGCTCACTGGCTAATGCTACGACCTGCAGGCCCTCGACCCCGGCGTTGTGAACAAGATTGCCGCCGGCGAGATCATTGTTGCCCCTGTACACGCTCTCAAGGAACTCATCGAGAATGCTGTTGACGCTGGAGCAACGTCTCTTGAAGTACTCGCCAAGGATGGAGGTCTCAAGATGCTCCAGATCATAGATAATGGCTGTGGTATTCAAGTACGTACGTCCCTATATATTATAACATTAACTCCAAGGCTGACTGATACTCCAGAAAGATGACCTGGCTATCCTCTGCGAGCGCCATACCACTTCCAAGATCACAGACTTTGAGGACCTGGCATCGATAGCCACTTATGGCTTTCGCGGTGAAGCCCTCGCCAGCATTAGCCACATCGCTCATCTTTCTGTTTTGACCAAAACAAAAGACTCGGACCTTGCCTGGCGGGCTCAGTATCAGGATGGGAAGATGACTGGCCAACCCACCCGCCAGGCAAGTCGGAACGGCACTCAGATCATTGTAGAAGATCTCTTTTACAACGTACCAACCCGCAGGAAAGCCTTCCGCTCAACCTCTGATGAGTTCAACAAGATTATCGACATGGTCAGCCGTTATGCTGTGCATTGTCAGGGGGTAGGATTCTCCTGCAAAAAGTCTGGTGAAGCGTCAACGAACCTTTCCATACAACCCCAAGCTACGACCATTGATCGCATCCGCCAGGTACATGGGAGCAGCGTGGCAAACGAGCTGATCGAATTTGCGACCTCAGAGGACCGCTGGGGCTTCAAAGCAGAAGGCTACGTGACCAACGCCAACTACTCTGTCAAGAAGACCACATTGCTTCTTTTCATCAATCACCGTTGTGTTGAATCGAACCACATCAAAAAGGCTCTTGAACAGACGTATACCAACTTTCTGCCAAAGTCAGGTCGACCTTTTATCTACCTGAGTCTAGAGATCGACCCAGCTCGTGTAGATGTCAATGTACATCCCACGAAACGAGAGGTGCACTTCCTCAACGAAGATGAGATCATCCAGGCTATATGTGAGCACATCGACTCGAAACTCGCAGCGGTAGACACAAGCCGTACTTTCATGACGCAGACACTTCTCCCTGGTGCCAAGGTTGCCGAGGTCTCGCCACAAGTGGACAGCGATGGCACGCCTAGCCGACACACTCCTGCAAATAAACGAACCAGGAGGAACTCGAATGAGCTGGTGCGGACGGACACCGCCGAGAGAAAGATCACGTCTATGTTTGGTCTTGCTGGGCCTAGCGATACAACAGGATCTGCAAACCACGGGGAGGAACCTCCTGCTGTCGCCGAGAACATAGAGTACGAAATCGTTGACCGCGAAACTACCCAGTGCCGGCTCAGCAGTGTAAAGGAGTTGCGGCTTGAAGTCAGAAAGGATATACACAACGAGCTGACAGAGGTCTTTGCATCCCACACCTTTGTTGGCGTCGTGGATGACCAGCGGCGGCTAGCAGCGATCCAGGGCAATGTGAAGTTGTACCTGATTGATTACGCCCGGGCGTGCTATGAGTATTTCTATCAGCTCGGGCTGACCGATTTTGGTAATTTTGGTACCATCCGCTTCACGCCTGCGTTGGACCTGCGGCAGTTGCTCGGCATGGCAGCCGAGGTGGAGAAGAGTGCCATTGCTTCTCCCGACGAGGACTTTGAGGTTGAGGCTCTTGTTGATCGAGTTGCTGATCAGCTTATTGAGCGACGTGAGATGCTTCAAGAGTACTTTTCGCTCGAGATCTCACCTGCAGGCGAACTCATTTCCCTTCCACTGCTCATCAAGGGTTATACGCCACCGTTAGTCAAGCTTCCACGCTTTCTTCTTCGTCTAGGCCCGGCAGTAGACTGGAATTCTGAGAAAGGATGCTTCGAGAGCTTCCTTCGTGAGCTGGCCACATTCTACGTTCCCGAGTCATTGCCGGCTCTGCCTGGTGACGAGGAGAGTCTGCGTCAAGAGGATGTACCAGATGAGGTGCGCCTTCGGCGCCGCCATGTACGATACGCAGTAGAGAATGTGTTTTTCCCGGCCTTCAAGGCTCGACTCGTGGCCACGACATCACTCATGGAGGACGGTGTGTTGGAGATTGCAAACTTGAAAGGTCTTTATCGGGTGTTTGAACGATGTTAGAGGGCTACAAAGGTTGGCGCATTGTGTGTAAGATGGGTACTTTTTTTTTTTGCCCTCAGATGCGGTAAACGGGCTGAGAGGAACGAGTTATCGTGGGATATGTTTTACTTGCTTGATAGGGAGGTATGTAGAACGGGATTCCAAGTTGCACACGGTTGACAGGTTTTAGCGACATAGATGCACATAGATCTAACGCGTTTTCATTCATATTGCGACATTATACTTTTATCTTTGCCATCGCCTTCTATGCCTGCGGCTTGTTCTTGCGCTTGTATATCAGAAATCTTGACAAGTTCAAGACAGCCTCATCAGCCCGCAGACGCAGTTCTCCGTGTGCTCGCTTGTCAATCGTCTTGACCATGGCACGCGCCTTGGGCAGGGCCTCGTCAATGTGCTTGGCAAAGTTGTCCTTCCAGAAGACGTCCTTGTCGTATGAGTAGCTCTCGTCAGCGTAGACGTCAAAGATTTGGTTCAGAGCCTCAACGGCGTCGGCGGGCGGCGTAGCAGGGAGGCCGGCGAGGACGGTGATGAGGAATGTGCCAATGTCTCGGTTACGGGCAAGAGGCGCTGGCTCAAGAGCTAGCTGGCCCAGGACGCCGATACACATGACGCCGAGACCCTTGAAGGGGTCCTCGGGGTTCTGAGCGGCGGGGGAGCCTCGTGTCGCCTGATACAAGGCGATGAAGCGACGGTGCTCGTCAGTGAAAGGCGTGTCGGAGCGGCCTCGCAGTGAGCGGGAAACAGCCCAGGCGAGACTGGTGACTCGGGTAGCTAGGCCGACATCGGCGGTATCGGCGGCCAGGATGGGGATAATGACCTCTGTCCAGAGAGAACGGCCGGCGGGTGCCCAGGCAGACTGGATGGGGGTGTTGGTGGGGTCGGAGAAGTCGATGAGGGAGACGGACCAGGCGATGTTGTTGAGGACAGAGAGGGCATGGCCTTGGAGTCGGAGGGAGGCGTCGTCGAAGGGGGAGAGGGAGGCTATGCGGATAAGCTCGGGCAAGGCGGTGGCAAGGATGGACTTGAGGACGGGGAGGTCGTCGATGTTGACGTCTCCGGCGTCACTATCAGCACCCGTAACCATGGCCATGTCGGCTTCCAGCTCGTCATCGTCCATCTCATCATCCTCATCCTCTCCCTCCTCAGCATCCTCGCCCTCGGGTCCTTCGCCGTCCGAGGCTGCTCCATCGACATCGTCCATTTCCATTTCCTGGTCATCCTTGACAGGAGCGGGCTCCGCCTTGGGTGGCCCGGACGCTTCATTTGCGTCGATCAAACTGGTTCCGATAGACGCGAGAATCTCCAGCGCGAGCTGCTGGTACTCGACGGGGTCAGCCCAGCCTGTGCTGGTGGAGGTCTGGCCAGGCGTGAAGGTGCTGATGGCGTGGGAGAGGGTGGGGATGAGGCATGAGTCGTCAGCACTGGGAGCTGTGTCCTGGCCCTCGAGGGCGGCGAATAGGTTGTGAAGAACGCCGCAAGCTAGGACACCGTCGCTGTTTGGTGTCTTTTTTAGTGACATGAGAGTCTCGTAACAGTTATCCTGCTTGGTGGTAACGATCTTGTCGGCGAGGTCCTGGTTGTCCTCGGAGAGAATCATCAGACAGGCTAAAACATCGCTTCTCAGAGCCACGACGTGCTCGTTCTTGGAGAGCTCGCCAGATGTGAGGAGGAACAGGAGACGGGTGATGGTGAGGTTACGGGCGATGTTCTCAAGAATGTCATCCTGAGCCTCGGCCAGGGCAGTGAGCAGGAGAACGAGAGAAGAGACTATGCTCAGAATGGTGTCTCGCTCGGCTTTGGGTCTCTTTTGGAACTCGAGATCTTTGGAAAGTAGCATCTCGGTGACCTTGGTGAGCGTTAGCTATGGTGGTCATGAGCTGGGTCAAGGACTAGTTAGATGACTTACCGATTTGGCCGCGAACTCAATGGCGGAGAGAATATCAAGCCGGTACAGATGAACGCAAAAGTCAGACTCCTCCTCCCGAGCAAGAACCTGCATAATTCCCCAACCAGCAGCACGACTCTCGAGCGCAGCGTCAGTTAGGGTCTGCGAGAGAATAGTGTAGACGATCTGCTCGCGAAGCAGCAACTTGCGACACCTCTCATCGTGAATGATGTTTGAGACGGCAGCGGCGGCGGCAGCCCTCGACTTGGGGTCAGCGCTCTGGAGATCCTTGATAACCGGTAGAACCTTTGACTCTCTAAGAGCAGCAAGTTCGGGGTCGGAAGGCGGCTTGACGGATTTGGCGATGGGGTCTTTGCGGGAGGCGTTGCCGCGATTACGACGGGATTTACCCATGATTGGTTTGGTGACGTGAGTTGGAGGTATATGTTTGATGAAGATAAAAAAGGGAGACGGGTATGAGGTTAAGGTTGAGGTTGAGGTTAAAATGGTTGTGATGCTTGTTGCTGTGGTTTCTTGTTGACTAAAAGAGGGTTTTCCAAAATTTCAATGGAGTTTTTTTTTCCCTTTGGTCATGATAGAAACTCGTGCCCCACCATGCCATGAGGATGCTTTTGTAACGATTGGAACCAAGGTTATTCTAGTTAACAAAAAGAAAAAATTACTTGAGTGCCTGGTTAGAGTCTATTTATCATGAGAAGATATGGTGTATTGGCAGCTTCATCCATCTTGTCTTGCATAGCACCGATTTTGTATTTATTTATTATCATCTTTTACACAACTTTCTTGCAAATGTTGTGTCGATAGTTCTCAGCCACAGGGCGGGATGACATGGAGTTGCCGCACTCACACAAGCCACGCTGTACTGTATGACCTACCTCTAACTAAGCTTTACTGTTGGTTGCAATAGAGGTCATTTTATTTATAGTGGCCTTCGCGATGCTAAAACCTACCGGACGTGCCCTATTTCCCATCGCCTAACCTTACATTGTCTATCTGTCTACCCCAATGCAACTTGGTCATCCCTCTCACAAACAACATCTCCAATCTACATCAAATATTAAATCATCGACACCTTTGTGCAACAGCCTTCCTCTCCAACCCCACTCATATATCCGACGATCGCAATGTAAATATTCCCGCGCGAAAACACCTCCTACAATATAGCTTCTCCAACAGCTCCCCTCCCCCCCTACCACCCAATAACCCAACCTTGTCATGACGCCTGCAAGAGGCAGGACAATGAAGCGTCTTTGGCCGGGTGATGAAGAAATGGCAAAGAAGGACGACGACCTCCACATCCACGGTCATCCCCGACTATCCACGCAATGGCAGTCAACTCGAGCTCCCCGTCGTCGCGCCGTCACCCGTTTCGTCGCATACGCCGTCTTTTGCGGCCTTCTTATCTTCGCTCTTTACCGATTCATCCACACGATACCCGGCGGCACGAACGAGCGCGCCGCATCGGGGGCCTCCTCAGTGCGAGAGCGACAGGGCGGCGCCAAGATGGCGAGCGACAGGTCTTACACTGGGCCGGTCAAGTTCCCGAACCTCCCACAGACGCTGCGCAATATCCAGGCCACGGGTGGAAGCTCTGAGAGGAACAGAAATGTTCTTTATGCTGCCGCGAGCCTCCGTAGCGTATCTACATTGCTCCCCATGGCGTGCCAAATGTCTGATACGGCCACCAACCATGTCCACTTTGCGCTCTTTGGGAGGGGCGACGTTGAGCCCGAGGAGCTTCTCAAGGTCAACGGTATCGACAGCTCATGCAAGCTGTTTGTCCATGGTAGGGGCATCTCATGATCCTTTCACAAGCCTGGCGACCTAATAATCTTTGTAGATGCGCGTCCTGATCTTTCGACTACTTCAACCGAGCAGCGCATGAAGCTCTCTACCGCCCGTGCTCTATGTAAGAATGAAAAACGACTTTGCTCATAACTGCTTGACTAACCACCGGCGTCAAGATCACTTCAATACCTATATGCACCCTCAGGCCATCATAGTTGATGCCTCAGATGCCGAAGAGAGGTATTTCCTCGAGGCTTCTCGAGACCAGATCCGAGCAAGCAAATCTGCCCTTATCGAACTCCCCGCCAAACCGGGAACCCGGTTCGCTTGGATCTCCAAACTCGATGCTCTGGCTCTGTCAGGTTTGTCAATACCCAATTCTTGTTTGGCCAAAACTAACAGGGCATAGCATGGAACAAGGTGCACTTTGACATTGTCATCCAGGCGCCCCCCTCAGGCTCCGGCAACCTCGAGAGACTGCTCGACTCCCTCCGAAACGCCGACATGAGCGCCATGACTGTTCCTCAGCTGACTATCGAGCTGCCGTGGGTTTTAGAGGAGCCCCTAGAGAAGATATTGGCTTCATTTCAGTGGCCATCTAGAGGTTCTGGACAACTGTCGCAGCCGCAGATGCTCTCTCTACGGCATCGCATTCCTCCCCATACCATGACCAAGGAGGAGAGTTCGGTTCGGTTCTTGGAGTCTTTCTGGCCGCGCAAGCCATCCGAGAACCATGTGCTAGTGCTGGCACCTCATGTCGAGGTGTCGTCGCAGTTCTTCCACTGTATGTCAACCGCTTTCTTTCTGACGGCGGGACTCTACTGACGGTTCTAGATGTCAAATACACTCTTCTACAAACCCTGTACTCGCGGCGGTCTGTACTTCATGATTGGAGCTTAAGCATGATGGGCATTGGCTTCCAATCACCCAAAATGCTTCTCGACTCTTCGACACCCCTCGTCGTCCCCAATAGCGAAAACCAGGACGCTACCGGCAACCCCGGCTCATTCCTCTGGCAAGCGCCCAGCAGCGACGCCATTCTGTTCATGGGTGACAGGTGGGCAGAGCTACATGGTTTTGTGTCGCAAATTCTCGAGAAACAACAGTCGCGAACAGACACACCCGCAATGCTGGCAAAGAAGGACGTGAGCAAGGAACACCCTGCTTGGCTAGAGTACATGTTGCAGCTTTGCCGTCTCCGAGGCTACGTGACACTGTACCCGAGCTCGGAAACAGCCAGTACTATCTTGGGCTCCCACAGCGACTTGAACAATACGCCCGAGGAGTATCTCGACGACGATGACGAGGGCGTCCAGAAGGATATCGAGGACCAGGCAACCTTGGCATTTGACCCAACATCACAGGTCGACATGCTAGTCACCCTACCAAATAAGGGAGATCTACCGCCCCTGAGCGACCTACCCCTGCTATCGTGGGACGGCAAGTCCAGAACTCGTGATGAGATGGAGGCCGTGTCTAGAGAACTATCTCGACAGTTTCGCAAGGAGGTAGGCCAGTGCTCTGAAGCGGACATGCCCGACGACGACGATTACATGGGCTCAGGTCGCGACAAGTACGCAAGAGACCTTTTCTGCAAGCCTGAGGATGCGGACACAGACGACAGTGCGCCTGAGACGGGGGCGGCAAAGGCGACTACAGAGAAGGATACGGTGAAGGATACGGCGTAGGGGAGGGTTTAATGACTTGTTCTTTCTGGGATGGTTTGAGATCTGGATAAGCATCGTGTATGTACAAGCGCAGTATTTCCCATCATCATAGGGGGCACTAGATGTCCCCTGAAGGCTAGCGATTTTCAATCAAGTGGCTCTGCTACCTTATTCCCAACAAATTTGACAATGTATTTTCTACAACTTTTGGGAATAAGCAAGTTGAAGCATGAACAAGGATTGCTTGGTATATCGTCTATTCACTCGAGTCTCGTATCCTGGTGATGACGAGTAGAATAATACACGTTGCCATGATACATATCGCCGTAATACCCAGAATCTACCACAAGATGAGTATGAGTACCTGGAGATCAGTCATGATAAAAAGTGTAGGTCCCCTTACCGTATGCGTCTTCCAGCCAGCCTGTACAATAGCAGCTCTCTTGCTATACTTGTTTACTGTGGCTATTCCCAACAGCATCAACATGTATTATCAGGATTCATAAAGTATGAAGACCTACTTATGTAGTTTCCCAGCCCCGCAAACAGAGTCATGACGGAGAGGCCCCAGAATATAGTGCCCAGGGGCTTTGCCATGCGCAGCTCTAGATCGGTGGCTTCGTTTTTGAGATGGAATGATAGCGTTATGGCGACGGATACGACGGCCATGTAGACGGAGAGACGGAGGTAAGAGAGGAAAGCTTGGTGAGAAGAAGAGTGTTAGCTGATAGGTGGTATGTTGAGTGAAAGAGCGGGAGAGTCAGTTGGTGTACTTCTCTCATTTGCGCAATGATCTCTCGCATCACTACTCTCATTCTCAAAAAGCAAAGGTCCAAGATAGGGCCATCTCCAAAAAGTAGTTGAGCAAGCGTGATCACTGGGACTGCAAAAAGAGGAGTCGGTCAGTTATTCTCCTCCACTGTTTTGCGATACACATACCTCATCCCGCTCACGTCAATAGGCTGTGTGAGTTTACCAAGAGGAGCGCAACAAGCGCGAAATGTAAGGTCTTCGTCATCGATGGGGCGGGACATTGTTAATTATGATGAAAGAATGGAAAGGAAAAAGAGAGGAAGAGATTGATGGTTTTGAAAGAGGAGGGGATGGAAAAAGAGAGAGAGAGAAGCATGTGAGGTTGAGATGGTGATGGAGATGGTGATGGAGATGGTGATGGAGATGGTGATGGAGATGGTGATGGAGATGGTGATGGAGATGGTGATGGAGATGGTGATGGAGATGGTGATGGAGATTGTGGGTGAAAGAAAGTTGGTTGGCTCAGCTGAGAGGTACCTACTCCAATTTTGTGGCTGGAGTTGATGATTGAGGCGTGGCTACTAAGGGTGTCGATGTTTTGAGAATATTGGACAACGAACAATAAATGAATCAATGACAAGATAGATGAAAATCTCTTGAAAATGGTGGCTAATCTTGGATTTATCTTAGATATTTTGCATGATTAAAATCGCCTCGTGGTCGTCCAAATTCTCCTACTTTTAGAGCAACCCTCCAAGACGCCATCGATCTACAATGTCACAAAACCATCCTTCACGCGACAACAATGTTCCGTCACATCTGGAACCCCCAGACTTGATTCCATCTCTTCCCGTCACGCCTCAAAGGCCCCTCCAGCCGTCCGAACCTCGCAGGCTGTCCTGTGTTGGCCTCGGGGAGACACATCCACTCCCTCACGCAGTCAGGGACCTCCTCCTTGACGTGCGCGATACAGATGAGTGCTTGCTGGTCCGAGAGGCCCGTAATCTTGACTTGTCCAGAGCGTGACACTTCGCTCTCGACGACTTCTTCGCCCTGGTACGTTTTTGCCTCGCCTTCTTCCAGAAACAGGGTGCATTTATCGCGCGTGGCATCATCCATGCCGCCAAAGGCTTCGTCCAGGACCACCACATCAGGGCTCTTGATCATGGATCGGACAAAGAGTGCGATACGCTGCGCGCTAAAAGACAACCCGCCAAACATGTAGTCGTCTGCCCAAGCGACATCATGCGTGGATGATGAAGAATAGTTGGGGTTCAACTCATGCGCAAACCACCGCAACGCCGCCTCGACTTTTTCTCGCGCCGCCTCATCCAGTTTGGGCTTTGCTCGAAACGTTTCAGACCATGCGTTCTCGACAACTTGCCGGATAGTGAGGCCTCGAGGCATATGCTGATGAACCTCTGGGCTTGAATGGCCAATGCGTGATTGAATATCCCAAAACGTCAACGGTCGCTGACCAGAGCCTGGCTTGGGCAAACGAGATTGTCCAAACAGCTTGATCGGTAGAGAGTATGACTGAGGATGATCTGAACAGAGCAGCGAGACAATAGTGGTCTTTCCTGAACCATTGGGACCGAAGACTCCCCAGCGCTCTCCGCGTCGAACTGTCCATATCAGCCCATCCTTGGGACCTTCCGGGGTCTGCTGCGTCCAGCTGCCCAACACAGTCTTGTCACGATATTGAACTTTACAGCCATCCATTTCCACCAGCGGCTTGGCACTGGGATTGACGGGCTCGAGTTTCTTAAAACATGCCTCGCCGGACTGGCTCACACCAGCAGAGGAGCCACTGGATATAACGCGGCCGATGTCGACGAGAGAATGCAGAGGCAGCTTTTCATCTTCAGTGAGTCCACCTTTTCGAACTCCCTGTACGTACTTTTTCAACCCGTCGAGTACCTCCTCCTTGGGTCCCATAGAGCCGATCTGACAGTCCGTCCTAAGATACACCAGGTGCGTCACCCAATCTGGCAAAGGATCCTGCGGTCGAGCACTTAGCACCAGTCGTGGACTTGCCTGCTCGGCCAGAGACTGTAGCAGAGGGCTCAACCCAGTCACAGTCAGTGGATCGAGTCCCATGAAGGGTTCATCTAGAAGTAACACCTCTGGTCTGGTGAGCAGAGCTCGAGCGATGCGTGCCCGCCGACCCTGTCCGTTGCTGAGAAAAGATACTGGAAGTTCAAGTAGGTGATCCAGCTTCAGATCCTTGACAACACGATCATGGAACTGGGGCGAGATGTTGGCCTCGTCTTCGGGCTCCACCTTGGTTGGGTTCAACTCTGTGTTCCCAAGAAGAAAATCTCTTAGGGAAAAATCCGTAATCTCCCGCCTCGACTCATACCGCGCAGAGAGGTAAGCACTCGTAGCAACATTCTCCCCCAAGCCTCCACCTCCCTGCTCAGAATCGAACCCCACATACTGAATGGCCTTGTGCGGCGTCCTCAGTCTCTTGGGCACCTCATCGGTAGATAGGTAAGGGTATGACCTCGCAGTAGGCGGATCACAAAGGAATCTCCCCCTCAACGCCTGAAGAAATGTAGTCTTACCAGCAAGTGAAGGTCCAACAATGCACCAGTTCCGCGCCTTTTCCGATGTCGAGGCGAGTTCGAAGCTCAGCTCGCTGAACAGAGGTGGGTTAGGACGTGATGTCGTCGTGCTGGGATGGTGTCTGTAGAATGTGCCATTGGCGATGCGAATAATAGGTGGACGAGATGTTGGGAATCTCATGATGCCAATTGGGGCTTTTCAAGAGCAGAGACATCTATCTCAATGTACAATGACTAGACTAAGTTCCCACAGCGAAAGTCGGACTTACCTTTAAGTGAGTAACGATGCTAGTGTGGGTCTCCCTTTCCTCCCGCTATAAAGCTGGGGTACGTACCTCACTGCGCGGACGGACAGGCTGCAGGTCCAACCAGAGAGTACGTACCCCTGTCTGGCCATCCCAAGCACCAGCGCCATCGCAAGGCTACTCAAGGCAGCGGGAGCTTTCATCATCAATCACGAGAACCATCCAAGAAGAACACAACAGCATCGACCACGTCCCTTCTATCTACGTTCTCTTAGACGAAACACAACAGAATATCCTCCACGTCACATTATCACTTAATATCTCACGTGTCCGACCGGTCGCCGCTTTCTCCTTCCCACAACCGTCAAGATGGTAAGCATCACCATCACCATCCTATCCCCATCAAGCTAACTCCTCCTTCAGTCTCAATCCATGCGCATAGTCCCCGCCAACTCCAACCCATCCACCTTCTCCCACGTATCTCATACATCCTCCGCCCCCTCCGCCCCTGGCATCCACGACACTCTCCGTCACGGCGTCGGCGCCTCCCCCCACGACGCCAAGTCCACCGTCCCCGTCTCTGCCCACCCGCTCGAGGCCCGTCTCAAGAACTGGGAGGCTACGCAGGAGGCTGTTCGCATGGAGACTCTTCGTCGCACTTTTGGAATCGCCGAGCCCATCCGTCGTGGCATGGAGCTCAAGATCGTCCAGAACGGTGAGTGGAGGCCCATGGCTCTCGGTGGTGGCCTGCCCAGCGTTCACGAGGATATTCTCAGAGGGAAGGATGATATGATCACATGGGAGGACGTCTACACTGGCGATGACACAAGGCCTGTTGCTGGTTTCCACGACGAGATGGAGAAGAAGCTCAAGATTCAGTAAACCTGAGCCACGACACGATACCTGAAAGACTCGAGGAGCTTGTAACGCACCTTCATGTACAACATGATTTTGATACACTCTAGAACAAGAAACGGCACAGTCAAGCACTCAACACTTAGCACCACGGGGGAATTCCGCCTCAACTTTGTAAAACACAGTGATATGATGACCATCTATCCTGCCTAGGATGTCGGGCATATGGTACCCGACAATGCCATACTTGCGACCATATATATCGCTAAGAATTATTAAAAAAAAAAAAAAATAAGAAACGCGCAAAGGCATAGCATTTATACACAAAAACATTACGCCCAAATAGACTCCGATATCCCCATCTTCCACGCGTTGTTCCCATCATTTGTTTCCCCATGTGCGAGACAATAGACCAAGAAAAACTACAATGAAGGAGTGTATGGGCAAAGCATATGACAGCCCGGGGGTGACCGACGTTGACAGTAAAGTCGGTCGAGGGTTAAGAACACAGCAGCTCGTGCTGACGCAGTCGGCGAGATCCAACGACTGCGTTTATATACTTGCATGAGGTGTTGTGGGCTGAGTCCCGCCAGATGCACGACAGAGTTTGGACCAATCGAACGGTCGACGTTTATAAGATAACACAGCAGCCGCCCGATCGTGAGCGCTGGCCATCCCCGCCGCCCGACGAGAGATTCTTGCCACCTGACTTGGGCTCTTCCTCGTCAAGATTCTGCGGGCGGATACTCATGTGCACAACATTGGGGCTCTCGGTGCTAAGTTGATATTCTGGATGCGGGTCAGTAAGGGAAGTCTGGGAGTTGTGGATGAACGGTGAGGCTTACTCTTAACCTGCTCCTTATCGTCTAATAGTTTTCCAAAATGAATCAATCTGATGCTGCTGGGGCTTGCGGGCTTGGCCTCCCAATCACTGCGCCACTCTCGTAGAATCAGTTCCTTGAGGGTATAAATGCTGATGCTGAAGGGATCGGGCTGGCCGTCCTCGGTCGTATCTGGAATATCCACGTTTCTCCTGCTCAAGTATTTCGCATCAATCTTGTATGGATGCCGACTACCCGAGGTCAGAAGAAGGGTGATGTTGCACACTGGGCCGTCACTGCCACCAGGCGTGATGGCCTTGATGTCGTCAACGGCATCTCCGATAGCCATGACTGATTCCTGCTTGACCAGCGGAGGAGGGGCCGAGTCCCTCTCCTTGGCCTTTTGAGAGGATGAGTCCGTGGTAGTAGATGACTTGGGTTTATCGGATGAGGTAGGCGCGGTAATTGACGATGGTGGCTCGGTCGCAGTCTTTTGTTCGGTCTTGTCGGCATCAAGGACAGTCTGGGTGGTAGTTTGTTCGGAGGTTATTTGAGGCATCTTTTCCATGGCGACAGCGTCGTTGGGCTGCTCAAGGCGCGAGGCGTCTGCTGGGACGGCCTGGCCAGTGGTCGTGGTAGTATCCGCTGGTGCCGACATGGTGGGAGAGAGAATGATGGGTCAAGAGTTGCACCACGCGAGATTGGACGGGATGGAAATGAACCTGAGCGAGACTAAATCATTCGCAAGAGGCTGAATATTGATGACAGTAGTTGGTTCTAGGACTGCAATGATAGATTGGGAAGCGGCAGATCAGAGACGAAGGGTGGATGTTGATTGTGGAAGTGAATGTGGATGGATGTGGTAGCGTGGACAGGAGCCAAGTCTCGGAAAGTTGAAAGTTGGAAGACGTCAAGTTCTCCGGGAGGATCTCCTAGACTGGGGGTCGGAAGACCGGGGGTGGGGAGGCGCTTTGGTTCTCTAGAAAATGGTTCTAGGGGAGGAAATGGGCTGTCGCTGGCGTCAGAACACCACCAGAGCTCGAGACGCGAGATGATTGCAACGGTGAATCACTGAGGCCTGTTTGAACATAGACTGACGCAGAGCAAAGGTTTTATATGGAAGGAATGTACGAAATACCTTCCACGTTCTACACTGCACTGCACCATATTGTGAAAAATTGATGGATGGTTGGGATAAAGTCACACTGAGACTAAATAATCTTGAGCCCGTAACCCTCCAACGGTGGAGACAGTAGCTAGAACGGTACACCCCTTCAAACACGCCTGCCCGCTCCGATGAGGGACTTTCTTTATCTAAGCAATTGTTAAGAGACTAGTGAATTGATGATTCGAGAGAGTAGGGTGATGTGCGTCCGAAAAACGGAAAGCCTCCTCAAGTAGAAAGCTATGTCTGCATAAAAGCGGCGATGCTAAGATCAAGAGGCAAAGCAGGGCGGTAAAGAGGAAGGAAGGGGCCCAAGGGCTTGAGCATACGAGCAAAAAGTGAGGTGAAGATGGCTGTGAATCTGATGCATGGGGCTATGCTCTTGGAGCGCCCCAGGTGAATTGCTGTCGATCGACACCAAAAAGCTGGGCAAAGAGGAGAACAACGTCAAATTGATGTGATGGCCAAAGTTGAGCCAAAGTTGAGAAAGAGATGCTTATTGTGTTGGAAGAGGAGGAGGAAGAGGAGGAGGAGGAGAGTGAGAGAGGTTGGTGAATCACAAGGTTAAGGTGCCTTCCATTAGGTACTTTGAAAATAATAACGTTGAAAGTTTCTTTTCCTTTGGGAAGATACATCGCAATTGCAGAAACTGGCGTTGAGAGACTTTATTCCTTCACCTCGTGCCTACATTGAACAACAATCTCCATGAATGAATTCAACGACTACATCCGTCAGAACGCGGCGCAATAATGCAACAACCTGTCTTCAAGATACAGACAGCAGTCATTCAGTAAATAACGCCCATCCCTTCTAAAATGGATGTTACACAACTACCCTCTGGAAAGAACGGCCGGACTCCGGATGGGAAGGGACGTCCTCGCCCCAGGTACAAGTGGAGTTTCTCCCGTTGACCTCCTGCCCAATATGTACACACTGTATTTTCTACCCCTGCCAGCGTCGCCTGGGGGGTGGGCATCAACACCGAGGCGCGCCGAATTTCTTTGACTGTCATTAGCTCCTGCACGATTGGTTCCCATCGCTGGTCACGTCCAAGAATAGGAAGATCCGAGCCGTTTTTTATGAATTATTATTATCGAAGCGAGTTACACATCCAGTAGATATTGATCCTGGTTGAGCGATACAGCCTTTTGTCACTCATTCGAGGCCTGTGTCCGAGACGGGAGACGTCAGCATGCATGTACTACAATTATATACCCCGGACTGAACTTCATCCCACCAAATCTCCGTCTAGTCAGTTGTTAAACAGACCTGGTCTGTAACCGAGACTCTCTGACATGGATACGATAATACGCGGTAAGTAAAAACAATGTTTTAGTAATGAAATGCTAGCCTAGTCGAGTATGGTTCTATAGAGCCAAGGGTATTTAGTTTCTATAGGCAAGAGACATTAGACCTCTTTCTTCTTCCATCCTTAGCTTTGTTAATCCTATTTATAACATTCATTATATTTATCTTGCTATTGCATTGTGTTGGAGGGTGATGTTTTGCACAAGTTAGTCTTTACAGTTCTCCGTAATGGTCACGTGGTTCAACCTACAAAGA